>QVNZ01022786.1:0-18383 GCA_014825645.1 Pseudomyrmex dendroicus | reverse complement strand
ACTTCGAAAACCTTTCCGTCGGCTTAATTGTTCCAAGGTCGTGCGCATAAACACGCGATCGGACGGAGAAATTTTCAGGTAGAAACGACGATTCTCGCGCGAGATGCCGAACATTAAGATATGTAAGTTCTTTGAAAATGTGCGAGAGCTTTTATACTGTTGGACAGCGTATTACTCGTGTAATGTATTACTTTATATCCAGAACAAGATATTCTGAGCGACGCGCGCGAGACACGTCAAAGATAATTATTAACTTGAACTACGAGCTCGATTTACGTAACAAACATAATCACGTTGGGGTTTTTTGCGTATCGGTCAACCGGATCTGGTTGTGGTTAGTCGGCGCAGTAGTCTGTACCACTAACGATCTCGCAAACACACTCTGATCGATATCACAGTTCCTTGTCAGTTTTCCGCGTGTAGACCGCAAAGACTTGCTAAGCGACAACTTTTTTCTACAAATCTCAGATAGTTGCGTGTTCTACTTTGCCGCGGCAAATTACATTTCTTTTAACGGCTGAAGAAGGTAAATAAATGCAAATAGTTTTATTAATAATTCCAATGCAAAACGTGTAAGAACGGTCTAAAAATGACAGCAATTAACTCTTTGCTACGGCCATGCAATTTTATCTTTCCCTTTTCTCGTTATTTATTTACATGTTGATAGAAAATTCATAATTTTCATAGTTTTTATTACGCACAATAAACGATTTTCAAGTTTTTTTTTTAGAAAAATTGCACTTAATTTCACACCGCGTTGCCGCAAATTGCAACATCGATGCAAACAGGTCACGTGATTTATCAAGATGAAAGATAAAAAGCGTAAAAGTTTAATTTTCCTGATCACGTTTGGCGCCGCCAATCGTCCGGTGACCGGAGAGACGGCAGGTTAAAAAAAAAAAAAAAAAAGAAAAACAATGATAAGCGGCAACCAACATTGATAAGTTTAAATTAAGTTTAAATATAATTTTTAAACATAACTTTGCGCGCGCAAAATATACACTTTTGTTTTACAGTTTGTGAATAGTAGTTTTATTGCACCGACAAACGTAGACTTTGATTAATAATGACGTGGTAAAATCTGTGTTAACGCAATGACAAGATGCTGTAACAAGAAGTTGATCTTGGAACGACCTATTTTATTATTCATAAAGACTTGCCGCTCTTTCAATGGTCGCGGAAATACACTATGCGAATGTCTAAATTGACCGTAAGAAAAATCATCGACACATCCTCAAAACAAAATATAATGAATGGAATACTACGGATAACTATATTTATAGTAATCAGAAAATCAATTCATTCGGCAAAAATGTTTTCTCGTTTGGATAATCTTGGGTTAGCCAAGTAAGTGGTTAAACGTGATAGACGCGCGTGATTGTGAGATGGCGTGAATTCGGGAAAGAAAGGAAACTACCGGGATACCTCTTTGGCTTCCGCGTAACAGAGCTACCACCACCACTACCGCCAACACCGCTGTCCGATCGTGACGCTTTGAAAGGGACCGACAGAAACGTCGTCATTATATACCTTGAGGCTTCGTGTGTATATCAACGAGCAAAAACTTATGACAAGCACGCAATCCACGAATCTCTCCTGTAATGTCCTTGAAACACGACTAATTCCCACCCTCAGTGCCGGTCACTTAGATCTATGTAGCGCGTGCGCGCGCGTTTGCATTTTTCAATAATTTTTTTTTTAATTTCTTCTTCCATGGTTTTATCGTATCACATAGTGCATGTGTGTACACACTGTTTCTCGGAATTCAAATTACCTTCCGCAAAATTTTCTGCTGCTGACTTACGCAACATCAGTAGCAAGCGAAGAGGTGAAGAAGGAGGAATATCAGTAAAACAAATGATTCACTCTTATAACAATTTCCTAGTATAATCCAGTGTGTAACTTTTGTCCAGGTAGATTAGCGCATGAAAGAGATTCTTCGCTGCATTTTGAGTGACACACACGCACATGTGTAATCACGTGATTGCCGTTACAAATGTTCCACTTATAGCGTGCGAGGAAGAATCGAGATCTCTCGGATTGAACGGAGGACCTTATCTTGAGTAAAAGTCTCGAAAATAATAAATGAATTCTACAAGAGAAAATTTTTCAAAATGTAGAGAACATATTCGTTATTGATGCGTGTTACCAACCGATAACGCGTTTCTGATTCTCGTGGACGTAGGATAATTATATTTGATTATCAGCAAAACATAGCGAGTTTCGGCGTCGCGTTTCCTCGACTACTAATTTCTAATTGCGTTACAGGAATGTGGCGGAACGAGGTGACGAACGAGGTGCGCAAGCGAATTGCTTTTGAGCCGCATAACAAATGTTGCGATCGATCGATGTGCATTATTAATGCGACAGGATTGACTAGTTAAGCTTTCTAATGGCGCAAATACAATTTCCAATTGATTACACATACAAATATCCTGTTATTAAAAAAAAAAAAATCCTGCGAAAATGTAAGCGAGAAACAACGAGAAAAAAAACTCAACAGACTAATAAAAAATCTACTTTTCGTCACGGTGAAGTGAACTGGCTACCAAAGGAGGAAGACACTGCTATCGACGAAAAAATAAAAGTCCACTCGAATCCTGGAGTGATATACGGTGTTTCCGATTTCCGTGCACGCGTCTGTCCCGCCCTCATGAATTCCATTGACACAATCTTCCCCGAAACCACTCTCTCCCGCCATCGCTATGAATGAGAGAAGAGTTGCGGCTGAACTTGCACGAAATGTGACGGAACATTTTACGAAAAAACATTTTGTATGTAAAATCGTGTGATTGAAAATGTTTACTAACTTTGTAAAGCGAAGAATTTAATTTTCCGTCATTTTACGTACGTCGCAATTTTCTCGCGAACGCTCAATCGAGCCGAGTTATACAACATAATGCTGACAGTCTTGCGGATTACAAATATATCGCGTCAGCAACGTTGCGCACAATTTACGAAAATATTCGCATCAATTTTCAGCGGTCACGTCGTTCACGGAAGATCTCTCTTTCTTTCTCTCCGGTTTGCTTTCTCAACCCTGAAATCCGTACGAAATCGAGTTCTTCACCATTGCCATTCGCGAACGAATTCGCCCTGTGACATCCAACGGCATTCGCCGACAGTGCCACTCAGAGAGAAACCAAGATGGTTACTGTGTCAGCACTTCGAGCTCCGACAATTGTCCCGGAGCGTTTTCGCTCGCGGTAATGTACGCGACGACTACTACGGTAACTTTATTTGTGTTTGAAATTTTGTTACGAACACATACAACGCGCGTCTACAATGTCGAGAAAAAAAAGAAATTTATCTAGAAAACGGACGTCGAAACGAGCGACGTGCTCGCGGATAATCAATCGAGCCGTTCTTCTCTTTCAGCCGCAGAATTTACGGAGAATCGATGCCGCGAAGCACACAGAGAGCGAAAAGGGGTCGAGGCGTAGGGTGGCCATTAGGGAATACGGAGAGAGAACGTTTAGGATAGCTCTCCGTCGAATGGCCGGATAATAATCCGTGCCGTGTACATCCTCTCCGTTACCGCTGCAGCCACGCTACAGCCAATTAATCCGGCAATCACGAGCGGTTCTCCACCGCGCTCCATCTGGTTTATTTGCCATTAAGAAGGAACGCGCGCGCGCAGATACTACGTTGGCAGCGCCATTGCGTCGATTGAGCGGATGGGGTGGAAGAGCGACGGGAAGAAGTGAGCGAGAGAAGGACGAATACAACACGCGGTCGTCATTGATATTGTGAATGGAAGGCAAGGTTAGAGATATTTAGAGAATAGAATCTCTGTACTCTGACTATGTCACACGGAATTGCGTGCCATTTCAATTTTAGCTTTTATTGAGTGTTCTTTCATCCCTTTTCTCTCATCTACTTGACTTTGAATAACCTTCTACTTCGTTTTTTTTTCCTCGTGGCTCGTTAACTTTCTTCCTCTCTTCAGTCTGTTCCACACCCTCCCTCATTTCTTCGGAGTTTTCTTATTCTATAGATGAGTCTTCCTCATCTTTCTTACCGGCCGCTCCATCGCCTATCTCCATTTTACCAGTTCTCCACTCTGGTGGCCGACCAGTTACACGGACGTGGCTATCGCGCCGCTATGACGCGCAAGTGGAACGTGCTCTCGAGAGCTGTTATTCATCTCTTCCACCTTACATTGCCGCACGCCACGGCCACGAAGATCGCCATCTCCGGATATCGTCCGGAGGTTTCTTCGGCCTTAAAGCGTTATATCCGAGACATCTACAACCCCGCGGCCAATCGCCCGCGCCATGAATTATGACTTTCTCTAGAATAATTTCTATCTACGATTTACACAATGACGCTATCGTACTTCATTAAAACACTATGACGTTAAACGAACGTACGAATAGAGAAAATTGGTATCGCACTCGCCAAACAACTGTATTAAACATATTGCGTACGCGTATATCTAAGACACTCGCTTTTTAAACCCCCGTATTTTCCCGGTCGCTTTTCAGGGTGGAGATGTACACCGGCGGATCACGATTCACGGCAAAATAACGCTACGTGTCTCGCAACAATGACGTATCTCCCACGTATCTTGAATTTGGTGAACATGGAGCGGACGCTCGACGGTAATTTTCGCGGCACTAATTCGGCAAAGCTTCATTAATCCGACGTCGTGCCCGGTACTTAGGCGACGCGGGGTATAATCATAGTTTAAATTCGGATCCCATCCATTGAAAATCAGTGGCTCTGACCCGCTTCGCAATCAGGATACCGGTTGGGGTGACGAGGCGGGGTGGGGACTATCATAGGGCATTTGATCCGCGGCGGGTCATCAATATTGCATGAGGGGACCGCCGAACGCGCGTACGATCATGCCAAATGTTGGGAATCAAAATAGTGACGGAGTTTATAGTTCGCGAGAGGGGAATCTCTCTCTTTCGCGTCATAGTAGTGTGAGTGCGGAGTTTGGATTCGAAGCCGCGCGTTGTCTCGTCGACAAGTCCGGAGATCGAGCGACGGATGCGATTCGCTTCATTCGCGAAAACATGGAATATACATCACAAATCGCACATTTTCTGCGATTTTCCTTAATTCACGACGCATTATTTTTCGCGCAGGCAGAGTTTCTATGTATTCTCAATGTGACATTGTATAGTATCACATAATATTACGAAGCGGTAATATATTCAACACTACAATTTGCGTATATAAATTTATTTATGAAAAAATGAAAAAAACCTCACAATCCGCTTATTAAATTAGCTTCCTTTTCTTTTTGCGATCGCGCCGTTAACTCTTTTACAAGCTCTTTGTGCATCTTCACCGCAAAGTGGATCGAAGAAACGAATTATGTGACAATGCGAGGAACGGAACGCTCGTTCTCGCCGGGGCAGTCAGTTCCAGAAGCTGTCCTTTAATAATTTATTAGCGAGCTCACTGGCGGAAGGGGAGCTCCTGATTGTGTCGTGTCGTCTGTCCCCTGCAGTGTCGGGACGACTTGCCGCGGGTAGTCCTTGACACGAGCCTGGGTACTTCGATGCTGTTGCTATTATTAATACAGGAAACTGCGAATCGAATTATTTATCAGCGGAGCGAACTCGGAAAACTTTTATCTTGTCATTATTGATCTAATGATGACATATATTAGAGATTGATCAAAGAGACGGTGTACTTTTAACGGCGTATGAAAATTATATCGATCGATTAATCGCAAAGCGCGGAACATTAGGATGCGACGCTATTCGCGTATGAAATTACTATCGCTGCTATCTGTCGCAATCATCACTACAACGAATGCGCGCGTTAATTCGAAACGTCGTACGGGGGTTAACGATCGAGAAGAAGACGAGACCGGCAAACTATCGGGGGCACAGCCGATTGCATCACCGATTACATATTTACTTCGCGGCGGGCGCGCGTTAATAACTATTTCGCGGTATCTTTCGCACTTATCGCACATGCGCCCGCTCGTTTATGCGAAGCTATCAATTACGCGGATCCTTAGGGAAACGTTTTGCCATTAGTTGGCCGGTTATTCGGCCGTAAGTCATCGGCATAATCGGTCGACGTCTTGGCATTAGGTCCCGTCGCCGCGATTCGTCACAATCCACCGGGACTTTCGAGAGCTTCATCTTCGCTACATCGTCGGATCGTTCACAGGGTACCGCTCGCGAAGACTCACAGATAATGCCAAGCGCAGCGGAGTTCCTCGATCGTAAATCGACTTTCATTTGTATACACGAACTTTCCGTCGTTCGTCCGACGCGGCGGACCTGCCGCGTGTGAATTAATCCAACGACAGGGGCTCGCTCGTGTTCGCGCGCACAAACACACGCGCGCGCGCGTCCACGCGTGTACGTGAATGATACATGCGTATTTCGGGCCGCGTATATAATAACAGGTTGCCAGTATCGGGCCCTCTCTTATCCTCTCGCGGCCTCTCAAGCAGTGATGTATGCGCTAATTGTGAGGCCCCTCGCTTCGAAAGACTTCGCTCTCTCCGCGCTCCGTCGGTTCCCCGACGCACAACCGTCGATATCTTTTTCTCTCTTTCTTCGTGTATATACGTGCTTCATCGAGAATATGCCTCTTTCGCGCAGTTGTTCCGTTTTTGTTACAGACAGTTTTTTATTTGATAATATTCTAAGTTTCTTCGCGGAACAAACAGTTGCTCGCTCGATGTAGATGTGCTCTATCGGATATTACAGCTGTTATTACTGATGTATAATAATAGAGTGATTGATAATAGAGTGACTTGTGCTTATAATGAAGTATATTCAAAAGATTTTGCTGCAAAAAAGCGCTGTATAAAAAGAAATAACACGAATTAGCATCGAGGATATTATAGATACATAGATATTTATGTCTATTTTTATTGCACAATTTCATCACAATTCATATAACGACATTTTAAATATTTTGCGTTTAATCATTGGTTGGTAGCTGATATATCCTTATTATTTCGCACGCAAACTGTTGTTATTTTCTTAAGTTACTCTCAGACTTCTGAGACGTAAAACTGTACATATTTTCGATTTTATCTCGTAACACTCTATACGTGGCAAGAATGTTGCGAAACGTGAAAAAGACGACAGGCCGACACGACGATCAGCTTGTACAGATAATTTGATTTCAAAGAGCTGGCGGATAAAACGTTATTTTATGTCTGCCTTTTGCTCGAAGGGTTCCGAGAGACCTGCGACGTCAAAACGCACACGATGCATCGACTGCCCGCGGCGTGGCAATTAAGTAATTAAACAAATCTGTCGAAAATAAAGTTACGAATGAATTCGTATACGCCTCACGATCGTACTACACGAAGGAAGTAAAGTCGTTGTTAAGACGTGCGAGTGTATTACTCGAAAGTCCCGTTGGTTATTCGTACGCACTTAATAATCAATTAACGATCAATAAATATTATGAGAAAACAGCATTACAATCAGTAATTGATGCGTCAAACAATATTTAATGTTTGATGCTTAAACAATATAATTGATTAATATATTTACTCGTATATAAATTAATAATTGAAAACCGTACTGTCATCTCATTTTTTGTGAAAGTGTTTTCTGAAAGTGACAACGCGAAAGACGCGCGTCTGAGCTTTTCTAAATTCACAACTTAGATTAAACGCACGATCTCATCCGGGGGAAAAATAAATCGTATGCGTGCCGCTATTACGATGTTGTGACTCAAGCCGACAATCTCGTTGGTACGCAATCGACCTTACTGCGAACATTAACATCCAGCCCGATCCCAAGTTTAATCAAACGCTAACCGGCAAAGATTTAATCTACCGCAGACTCCCTCGAGAGACCACCATCTCTTTGTCACTCCGTTTCTCTCACTCTTTCTCTCCGTTTCGCGCTCTGCATATCTCTCTCGTTTTCTCTCTCTCGCTATCTCTCTCCTTTTCTCTAACCCTCGAGAGAGTAAGTAATATAATCACAACATCGGGGTGGCATCGTTATTTACAGGCACTCCATTTGCGGTATAGCGAACGCCGACAAACGAGGTCGATCGTGGCGACGATATTTTGACTGCAGCCACAGTTAGGGGATAGACCTGTATACGCGCGAGTTCTTTGGGGGTTACACGCTCCCTAATACGCTTCGGAATTAAATCCTCGCTTCTAATGCGATTCGGAAGCGATATCGCTCCCATCACACCACATTGATTTTATAAACGAAGAATGGGTGAACGGATATAAATATATGTTAAAGACAATCGATTTTTCAATTCCGGTTCTTTCGGACCGAGATAAATTCTGACCCGAATGTGCGTCGCACAGGATGAAACCTACATTATAATTTATTATTTTTACAATACTTTACTTATAATGCCATCGTAATTCTTAAAAGTAAACAAGTCTTTCAGATTTTCTTTCATTTTTGGCATACCCCGTAGTTTCCTAAAGTATTATAATTTCATTCGTGCTACACACAAATTCTCATTGAAAAAAGTTGGCAACTCCATCGGATATCGAGAGAAAGAGAGAGAAAGAGAGAGAGAGAAGAAAGAATTGCTTGCGCGCGTTGTCATGCGAGAGAGTATACGTGCGTGTAGGCGAGTATGTGCGTGTACAGTGCGCACAGAGAGAGGCGCGGCGCGATGCGCCCGGTAAGAGGAAGACGTGATCGATGCCCGTGGGATGCGAGGGCGTTCCTGGTGCGGGAGGCGCTCGAGACAAATGGACGTCGCGCGTCTACCGACCACGCCTTCCCGCGGGAAAGAAGAAACTCCGTTGCGTGTATGTTACTTTCTCGTTTCGTCTTTGGATTCTCCTCTCCGAGACGTCTTCGGCGAAGGTTTCGCGACCACTCCGCGCACGGCTCGTGCTGACCGCGCGAAGAAAGCTTTCCCTTTGATCGTTTCCCCGACCCTATTCTCGTTCGCTTTACGCGTTCCGGTGAGCTCGGGCGCCATATCTCGCGATCGAGAATCAACTTGCCGATCTGATAAGACGCCGATTGTGTTCCGGTAATTAATGTCAACCACGCGGCAAACGATGGATCCGTGTTGAGCTGATAATCAGTTTGTAAAATCTCTACAAGCTCTATGTTGTTGCATATATTGGTGCGTAGGCGAGCAATGGAAGGCGATAGGTCTTTAGATAGCGTGTATTAGTACAAGAGAGTTATAATACATTGTTAGAATGTATGCACTATAAAAGCAGCAGAAAACGAACGCTCCTTGCCGTTCGTCTTCTATACATAGAAGCAAACAGATTACGTCGACGAGCGTGATGACTTCGTGAAGCGTGCTGAGTCCCGGCATATCTCTCTATAAATAATACCGCGAGAGGCGAGAAAGAATCATTGCTCACGAAGAAGGAAACGCAAGAGCGGAGGTACGAGAGGCACGGTATTTAAATTCAAGCGAGGCAGAACGCCGTACAAACAAGGCGAACGGCGATAAATATTCAACGAGTCCCGGGAAGCTACGTCACAATCCCGGGTGTACAAGTCTTTTTCGTTGCCCGAGCTCGTTCGTTGCTTCCCGTCTTGCCGGACGTTACGGCCGTCACGAAACAGCGTCTTGGAAGAATCATATTTGAAAGATAATATTGACACACGATATATTTTTAAATAACAAGTTAAAAAGAAGATTAGAAGAAGATTAACAACGTTAACATCGCGTTATATGAATAAATTTTTTTTAACTATTATAAATTTACTAGTTATTTTTCTACAATTTTAATAACTCTTCGTAACAGTGTTTTAAAGTAAAAGAAATTTTGACTTTAATGCGTCATTGATACATATTGCTCGTCAATATGTAGAAAGCTATCGAAAAATGACACGCGATTGATCGGTATTTTAAGAGACAATTCGGGACCGGTGTAATGCTCGGTCGAAGATGAAATCTGATCCGATCTTCCGTGACGAGTCGACGTGCGAGAGGCGTCAAGAGTTGCGTCAAGGATTATCGGTCGTGAGGACCACCCAACGCGTCCAAGAAGCGTGAGCTATAGTTCACGCGGGGGTGGGATAACGATAGCAAAAACCTGTCCTAACAGCAGGATCCGCGAGATAAGGTGGTGAATGCAGGTGTTTAGCGGTTGTCCAGTCATCGCATTGTCATTACTTACAACTGACATCGCGGAGCGGTAAAGCTCTCGACGTCGTGGAAACGCCGTGGGGGTCGAACACTCTTTTAAATTTCGAGAACACGCGCGTCCAATCATTTTTGTTGTGTCATCGATAGTCGAAGTGTCTCTCGCCGCAGCGGCGGGTGATCGACTATCGCTCTCGCGAACAGGCGAGAACCTCTCTGTGTGTTAGTAAAGAAATAAATTATTTCTCTGAAGAAACTGTGGCCATACTGATTCCCCACTTATGATAGGAAAGCCAATGATGGTTCTGACACACAGACGAAATTTGTGCGAGCATCGGAGGTGTCGCGCGACACCTGTGCATCGGTACGGCGCCGATGATTGATGTCAGTGCATGCACAATGCGCATACATAGTTGTTCAACAACGTGAATCGTGCCCAACCCAGCTGGAGGTGGGCCCGCGGTGATATAACATAGGCCTTTACGACCCATCAAGACGTTTGTTCGACAACGATCTCGAACCGCGCGCACCATTGCGTGGGTTAACTCGAGAATTTTTTTTTAAAGAACCGTCTTTGTGTGTCCGCCACTATCGAATTCATCTATCCCGAACGTTAAACGCTATTGCAACACAACCGTGTTCGGTTAATAATCTGCCGAGACTATGTAATGTGATATTGTACGGTAAAATCTTATTTATACGCACGACCGATATAAAACAAAAAAATTAATTATTTTACCAAACACCATCGTTGAAAACGTGTCATACTTCCGCTCGCATGCGTGTACACGCGCGCAAATAAACGCGCGCTTGATGCGCCGTGACTCTCCGATACCAGCCTACCACGCCCATTGCAACCACGTCCGTCCATCCGTATACAGAAGAGAAAGCAGTTGCTCTGAAACGGGTGGAAAACAGAAAAACGCCGCGGCTTTGCCAAAAATTTGCGCGAGAGTGTCGAAAATAGGACACGACTAAATAAGACACGATAAAAGATGACGAGAAAGATAAAAATTTCAAATCTCGTTTCCGTATTTCTCATTTTGTAGTAATATTTATGTAATTTGCAAATATTTGATTAGTCAACATATTGGCCGAGCGGACGCCACGAGCGATTGTCCATACGTCGTAATTTCTCATAAGTAAACAAGGGGTGCGTTTTCGCCGGTCTTTTTCACCATGGACAATCTTCCGTTCCCTTCGACGCGGTTTTTCACGCATCGGCACGCGCGCGCGCGGGAAATCCGAGAGCTACCGAGAACGAGCGAGGAAGATAATATCAGGGGCGCGCATAACGATCGAACACCGGGAGCCTCTTCGGAACATCCGAGCGCGCGTGGTGCACAACGTCGTATATCGGGGGCAAAGAACGCGGAATCGGAGATCTCGGCGTTGGATGGCGATGGGGAATAATTGCGCGTTTGCGCTCGTTGCGGGAGGAGGATTCCACGGGCCGCCTCCACGACTCCCGGTAGTAATTATCGAATCCCTCCTCTTTCTTCTCGTCCCCCGACATCGCGAGGAGCCTTCTTCCATCTCTCACGTCCTCTACGTTACTTGGGTGTCTTACGAGAGATCTCTCTCGGTCCTCGTGTGTTATTATTCGGTGCGCTGCTCTCTCTCTCTCTCTCTCGCGCGCTTGCCCTTGCAAGCTTCGTTTAGATCGCGGCTTCTTCCGTCTATCGGACCTCAACCGGCATCGCCCGTTTTGCCGGTGCGCCGCCGCATCAGAAGCAGCCCCGCACGACGCGAAGATTACTAGAATTAAGGCCGCAGCCTCCGCGATTTCGAGCCGTGGAATCGCCATAATCTCATGCTCTCGGGAATGACATTAGTGGTATCAACTGTCCCTGCCGCGACATCATAGACATTTAATTACAGCACGTATGCGTATAGTTACACCGTTTGTATATTGTTGCGCGTCCAACCGCAACATCGCTCAAGATCGAGATTGATCGATAAAAGTGACAATCGCCAGAAAAATACACTGCAAGTATAGAAATATTTCATATCAGTTAATGACCGCAGAAGTGAAATTTATTGATTGCCGCGGGCGACGTCGCGATACAGATAGGTCAAATCGGGTTTCGTGATGCGTTAGTGGCTAATGCATTCGAATCGTTCTTAATTTTCCGGCGGCGGCTGGAATTGTACGTCAAGATGGTTGCCAGTTATCTTGCGAGGCGGCTCCTTCCATCGAAGTCGCCGACGGACAGAAGGACGTGCGACGATTTAATTGCTTAATTGCCGAGCGCGCTGGTCGATCCCATCGATTCCGCCGCAGCGACAAAGGAACTCTGTCCTCTTGGCCGCGAGGCTACCGAGAGTTCTTCGTAGATCGAAATCGTCGATGAACAACTCAATCGAAATGAGCGCGCGTTCAGCCGATAGTATCGCTTCTTTCCGGCCGATGTATTAAAGTTTCTGCCACGAAGTAGGCGAGGCTACAATTCTTTTCCGCGAGCGCGCATTCATGATTCTTTGATTGACCTTTACAGGATCAATGCATGTGTACTATAGTACTCGGCTACGTTACGTATTTTCAACTCTTGTCTCTCAAGTTTGTACGCAGAGGAAATGCGAATAAAAATAATTTAAAACTTAATTTTTAAATGTGGTAAGTCGCATCTCTTTTTCCTGATATTATTTTACTAACGCATTAAATAACAATAATAAAAAAAAAAAAACAAATTAGTTTAAAACTCATCGCTGTGCCAGACCCTTCAGTTACTCCACCCACTAGGCTGCTTAACGTTGCTTTGTTCTACTCGTGGCCGATTGCACTCAGGCTTTCTCCGCAACTCTTTTCTGTCAAGGTTCTTTCTGACAAAAATCCAGTTTTCTACGTAATAAAGTTATCCCGGATAATAATATACGCGCCAAATCTCAATGAAGACATAGAGAAAGTTATGAGTTTATAATGCAATTAAAAATTTTAATGACACATCATTCCGGTTGATTACGACCGTAAAATCTCGATCGACCGAAACGGTAAAAAATTCCTAAAAGTTCTTATTACATTTCTACAAGGAAAATTGAAAATATTTATGAAAAAAAAGAATAAAGTAAGAACAAGTAAAAAAGAAAATTTGTATAATGAAGATAAATAATAACATATTCACTAAATTATCTTTCTCTCTTTCTCTTTCTCTCTCTGTCTGTAAATATAATTACAATTACCACATTTTAAAGCACAAAACGCAATTTTTTGCGAATTTCAAACGTGTTAAATTCATGTCGCCTAAGTTGATAAATTATCATAACTTGAAAATGTTAAACCATAAAAAGTTGATTGTCTTTCACGATCAATTACTCGAAGCTTGTTCCGTTTGCTATTTTGTTTCAGCCGGTAAGTGTATATGATGCATCCTTTGCCGAAGCAGATGATCGTCGAGCGTTCATCCCAGGATGGCTATCTTACACGCACGGCAACTTTCAAGTAAGCACAACGACTTATATCGTTATTGCGAATACATTGTAAGAAATTTGAGAAAAAACTAGGATATCTTTAACCAATATATAAAACTAGGATATCTTTAACCAAAATATATTAAAACACGCACACGCCAAAGCAAAAGAAATTTAAAGCGGTCGTTCGCCTCGTCGTTGGTGGGATCTCGCAGTTTCTTAATTTTCGGTAAGCGGGTGACGGGTAATTAACGGTTGTGTATTGTAACGCATGCCTACACGCAAAATGTATGCGTCGGCGTCTGCTCTTCTGTCTCCGTCTCTCCTCTTTGCACGCGCGCGAAATGCATACCAGTAACGCGCGGCGAGGTGTTGCATATGCATGCGTCGATCGATATGAATGCATCGTTGCATGCTAAACGGCTGCGAGCCGTATCTGATCTGCCATTTTCCTTTCGGCCGCGAAAGGCATCCGCGTCTGTGGCGGCGCCGATGCGGAAACTCATCGTGTGAATCTCCGATTATCAACCTCCACTTATTAGCTCCTTATCGCACAATGTGTTGGATTGCGTGTAAAACTCCGTGCCGCCCGTTCTAGTTCTTGCAAAATTCTCGAATCGCGCAAGAAATCACGTTTCACAATACAAAATCCATCGTTTCTCAATCAAAAAAGAAAAAAAACGCGTTTCGCTCATTCGGTTCGATCTCGTGTCGCACACTCGACTTTAAAAACTATCTGACTTGCCACGAAAAATCATGAAGTTCCTGTATTACATCACTCGTCGTTAGTAAATGTGAAAAAAACTCGTCGTTGTCGCTTTGTGCGAGATGTGCTTGCGAATCTAACTGAAACGAGTTCTCTAAGAGAAGAGATAATGATGTGTCGTGAAAACATAATGTGTGCGCGTAAGACGCGATAAGAAAAAAAGTAAAAAAAATTAAGCTGTCTAGATATCAGCATCGTGATTACGTAGTCGGAATGTTATGCTCGCCGAGTGCTACTCTAATTATAATGCAATAAAGTAGTAGGCGCGCAGTTGTTATCAGGTCGTTCATCTCACCGACGTTCATTACGAAGTTGTGGTAAATTGACCAACCTCTCTCGTACATATATATAATGGATAGAAATATTGATTTTTATCACCGAATTAAAACATAAAATATTTTACACAAAATAGATTGTATGTATGTATATTTTACACGCTATCCGAAAAATGCGGCTGGAATTTCAAAGTTATTTTCCATTTATATAAACGAATACGTCGCCGTGTCACATCGGAATGGAATGAGAACTATATCGATGCATGTAGATCGATATTGCAAGATTTTATCAACACGTGTGTACGTGGCTGCATTCGTCGGATGCATCGCGACGCGATGCCGACGACTCCTCGCCAACCGGCGCCTGCCCTGTAATTGCGATTTGCGCACTGTAATAATTATTACCTTCGGCCTGTCATCAGCGGCGACGTCTGTGTGCTTGTCGTCCGTCGTCGCCGTTGACGTCGTGACCGTCGCTGCTGAGCTTTCGAAAGGAGGCCAGCAAAAATAACCCACCCGACTCGTTCTGCGTCGGAGCGAAACTCGAGCAATGGGAGAAAAGAAGAGAGAGCTCATCAGGGATATTGTGCGTCGTGGTTTTATAATCAGGCTATCCAAAAGGGAACTCCTCGATAAGCGCGAATTTAAATTATCATTAGGAGATCGCTCTCTACATCAAAGGAATCGGTATCGCAGTCAAATTTTCAATTGAGAAGCTTAAAATACTTTGAAATCAATGAATTAATGTGACAGGCGGGAGTGTCAATCAAGACTTTTTTTTTTTTTTTTAACGACGCTATGTAATAAGAGCCGAGATACAAAGCTTTGAAGAAACATATCTCTGTAAAATTCAGTCTTTTGTATCCATGTCGAAATGTTGCGTTAGAAAGAAGATATGATAGAAAGGTGGTACAAATCAGCGTAGCCGAATGACGCCTTACCGGGATATATCTGAAGAAGAATAGGAGAGAAAAGAGAGACCGCGGAATGAATGGACTCGGTAACGTTACACGGGGACCGGTAATTATGACTCCTCTAATCACCGACAATTACTGCAGTTACCGGTCTCGCGGCGCGTTATCTCGACCGGTCCATCTCGCGCTGCAGTGGAAAAAGAGCACTAGAAGAGAGAAAGAGAGAGAGAAGAGAACGTAGCGAAACGTCAAAGAATTATTAGGAAGAGTGCGAAGAACAGATTGTAATAGTCGATTGCAAAGAAAAAAAAAAACTTTTTGATCGACGATAATTTTTCAGACGTGCTTTCCATTAATTACACTCTCACACAGCTACGCCTTAAAAGTAGAAACAAACACCTTGAATAAAAGTTTTTTAACAAAATTACAATCCGCGAATAGTACGCGAAATCACGCGGAATAACAATGTCGATTTGCATCTCGCAATTTTATCTTAAGACAATTTTATTCGCGCAACAACGTAATTTCTAACAGATTTTTCAACGCATAATCGCGCGACGAGCGGAAGGACCGATCATTCCATATCGTCGCCGTAGATGGATTTTAATACATTTTCGCCAGTCATCGTACTCTTCCTCTTCCTCCAGTCGCCTCTTCCCCCGCGCCCATCATCCCGTTACGTCGAGGTCGATATCAGATCGCCACGCTTCGATGTCGGCTGTGTAATTCGCCGGAGCGAATACAAGCCGTCTGGTCCCGACGCAAGACGAGCGCGAGGGATGTCGTGCGGGGTGATGGCGCGCGGGAAGCAGGAGGATATTCAAATGGCCGTACTCTTGTATGGAAATGCGCGAGATGTAAAGATGACGGTGGGATACGACGCGAGCCCCGTCGCGGGGATATTACCAGTCGTTAGTGCGACAAGCCAACCACGATAACGCTTCTCGGGGGCCTCGTCCTCCTTGAACTCGTGGCTTTTAAGGTTTGCGCGAGCTGACGCGATGATTGATAATACAGAGAGCGCGTGGGGATTGATAATGAAATAGATACGAGAAAACGTATTTTAAATAATCACGAAGAGAAGAGAGACGTTATTGCCCGTCAATCTCGTTTGTAATTCCGTTTAAATTTTCATTGCCAGACACATGTAAGAGGGTTGTATTGTTGAGTTGCAAAGATATAAAATGTTAACTTTTAATAGATTAGTAAACGCATTCTTTTCACGCAAGTTTCGCTGTTAAGTTGCGCACGCGATCGGTAGGAAGGGAACGCACATTCGTAATGATTGAAAGCATCACTGCACGTCGCTCGTGCGCTTCGCAACGTGTAATTTCGTGGGCCGTGCAAACGTCGAAACTTTCGCGGACCTACGAGGGAGATATATGACCGAGTACCCTCGTCACTGAAAAAATCGAGCGCGTCGGAGCACGTTCGAGTCGGTTCGGGAGAGATTTGGTTCCCTTCGGGCCAGAAACAAGATAGTCTTGCATCGTAATAGGTAACTCGGACACGCCAAGGTGTTATTAAAAGCGGCAAGAGAAGAGAAAAAGACGCGCGGCAATTAAAAAATTATTCCCTTGCTTTGCAGGTGGGAACGTTCTTTCGTAAATCGTTTGTAAAATTTCGAAAACAATAGCATTTAGTCATTTCTGAGTGTTGTATACTGTAAGAGAATAAACTTCGAAAAATATTAAAGTTCTAGAAATTAGAAGTAGGAATAAATAAATTTTGAAGAGCAGAGGAGGCACACAATGGAAGTGAATTTAGCGAACCGTAAAACGAAACAGTAAACGTTAGCAATTAATGTGCAACGGCGAGGCAGCTTTTAGCTGAAACACTTTGCGATCAGATCGCGAATATCCGTACATGTCAATATAGTGTTAGTCAATTTCTGCGATAATTAGGTGCGATACGCGAGAATACATGACCGTTGGTATCCTCGCGAGGGTCGACCTAATTAGGTATTGATCTTCTGGACAGATATCCTCTCGGCAATAAAGTGGCATGCCTTCTATAATTGTAAGAGATACCCCTTGTAAAACGCCTGATGTGCGAATCGGTCTAGCATCTCAATTATTGATCGCAGCGATATAGCCTTCAATGACGACTTCTCGGTTTGTGTAATTGCTCAATATATTTAACATATGTTGAAACAAACGTGTGATCTATTACAGAACCAAGAATTTAAATCTATAAAAATGATAGATTGTTATTGCTCAATGCAAACAAAAATCATTATTTCCGTCAGGTGTACACGTTATAACCATATTACGACAAATCTCCCGTCTTTTCATCGCCAGGAGACACAGGTAAAGTCGCGCTGGGCCCTGCCGAGGAGTTTCGCTGGAGATACTTCCCAATCTTGTGTTGAGCGTGTAAGCGCGACATAAGCTCCGACCCGAGCCAGCGGACACGCCCGCTAATTGTATGAATTATGTATGCAGCTCTTCGAGAGACTCTTGCCAACACGCGCCGGGAGGATCGAGATGCGGCGCGTGTTGATACTCGTTTCTTTTTCTCCTAATGGTCGTCGAAAGAGAAAAAAGTCGAGTTCTTGTTAATATCATATACTGAGATTACACATCTAGTGTTACCGACAACAGAATGGATTTAAAAGCTATGTGACAGTTATTCACCGAGATTTAGCTCGGAACTGATCATCGAAAGGCTCTCACAGATGTGAGAGCCAAGATCAAAAGTCGCAGTTGCGAAGACAGTGCGAGTTTCACGATGACTTATTGACAGATGAATTCGGGAGAGAAGGGAAAAGAGCGAAGAGCGACGAAGGAAACAACGGCATTCGACGCACGCGTTTTACGAGCCCAGCTTCCGCCGAGAACCGGGCATTATTGAGATTAACAGACAGCCGTTTCGTTCGAGATAGGTCTTCGATGGGATCGCCATCGAGGAAGTCGGCAGTCCGTCACTCGTAGAAAAAAAAAACGAGGGAAATGTAAGGAAACTCTGCTCTCTGGCGAAAATATA
>QVNZ01022785.1:0-13235 GCA_014825645.1 Pseudomyrmex dendroicus | reverse complement strand
CACACACACACACACACACACACACACACACACACACACACACACACACACACACACACACACACACGCACACACACACGCACGCACGCACGCACACGCACACACACACGCACGCACGCACGCACACGCACACACACACGTGTATACATATATACTCTGGTATTTCGCAAAACAAAATTATTCGTTTACGAATCAAGAAAAATATTAATTTTGTCGACGTATAAATTTGTATCCAATAGTTTCAATGCGTATCGTGAGGTAAGATTGGGATTAATCAAATAAGACTAGCGATTAGCCCGTAAGCTTTTCCAGCGCGAAATAGCGCGTGATAATTAAAGCGCGAATGAAAGGCGATAAAGGTGCTATATGCATCGTTGCGTCGTACTGTTTGGCACAATTCACTTTCCGCAGCATCGTGGCCGTATGTGTCGTTGAAAAATAACCCTCCTCGTCGTATACACCACCATTCTCATCGCCAAGGCCTTCGTTGTGTATTCGTTGATTCCTTTATACGCGCACGAGCGCACATAATGCGGCGAAGCTTCGCGGTACAGCACAGCGCACGGCTGGTGTAGAGAGAGAGCTGAAGATGCTCTCGAAAAAGTGCAGCAACAAAGTTGCGCAGTGCGCACACCCACGTCCGCGAGATCCAGAATGTCAGGGTCGTACCTTAACCTCGCGCTGTCCTTCGCTGCCTCCTTCTCATGTGTACTTATCCGCTCTTCCCTCTTTTTTGTCGCCGGGTTATATTTCCATCGGCGTAGTTCTCGGAATTTTTTTAATTGTTACTTCTTTCTCTCAGCCTCTGTCTCTCATCTTCTTTTATGGGATCACCAGTAAGCTCAATACACTGTTAACCACCACGCGAATTAAGGTACGGTCACTCTCAAAAGCAAACCTGTAAACCGACGCCCACACTGTGGGTACCTGTTATAAACGCACTTACATACGCACAGGAACGGATTGAAGATATTTTCTCGCGATATTACCAGAATTATTTCGAGACGCTTCAGTATATTGACGTCAGTAGCGTCTGAGTTCTGTCAAACAGTGTCACTTTACGATGAAGTATCAGTATAAACTACAATTTATTCCATAGCATATGTCTATATATTGTCTTATCATGAAAAAAATAAAGTGACAAAGATGTTATCATTCTTTATGAAGAATGATAACATTTATGAAAGATTGTTTTTTTTATTATAGACGTGGTAGATACAGAGCGTGAGATATTGAACCTGTTGAGATGTGCACGTTTTCGAATAGTGCTTTTTCTCATTCAGACACAAAAAAAAAAATAAAAAAATACAAAAGAAAGCACTATTTCAAAACATTTTTACGTGTACCGCACAAAGCATTGCTGACATAAGAAACTACATATTATACTACATATTATACTACATTTACGAGAAGTTTTTGACGCTCAAATACTTTTACACGATAACAGATTTGACCGATACGGCCCTGAACGCGCAAGTACAGGGTGGCGCCAGACAGAAAAATTTGAAAGGCTCTCTTCTACCAATGAGTGCCACAAATAAGGGCCGCATAAAGACGGGTCATAAAACTATGATTTACGTCTTGTCATTGATGTCCGCTGCGTTTGCTGTCCGCCCGCCCGTTCGTCTGTTAGTTCACCCATTAGGTTTGTCTATCCATCCGTCCACTAAGCTGTTCGTCTATATAGGTTTATATCGATAAGTCTTTTCTTCCTTCTTTGGTTCATCATCGTTTCTTCTTATTCTCTTTTATTACTCTTCTTATAGCTTTCTTTCTTGTTGTTGTTCTTCTACTTCGTTCTCTTTTCATCGGTTTAATTTTATCAGATTTCGGCGATAATCGATTTGTCACTTAGAAAAAATGTTGTTATTATCGCAACACTGTTACAATACACTCTGAAATATTGCGTGCGAAAGCTGCGCGGCTAGTAACGCAACGAAAGCGAAACTTGTATACTCACGTGCATCCTGCAAGCTTACGCGAATTTACATTTCGCGTCGTTTATTATTTTTCAAAATTTAAGAAAACTCTGTTTATATAATATCAGTCGTTAAATGAAGATATATAGAATTTTGTCAGTGTCGTAAGAGAGAGGATTACAAATATATACAATATAAACTTTACGAAATAACGATAAAATATTTCTATATTGCTTTTAATATAGATATTCAGATGTAGAAATCAGACAATTTGCTATAAGACAATTTTAATGTTTAACCGTGCAGATATGTAACTTGCGACTCTTATGTTCTTTTGTTTATACATGTGGTCTCTAAATATTATATATATATATATATATATAAATATAATAATATATATATATAATATTTAGAGACCACACAATGTGTGTATAAACAAAAGAACTGCATAAGAATCGCAAGATTACATATCTGCACGGTTAAACATTAAAATTGTCTTATAGCAAATTATTTGATTTCTAAATCTGAATATCTACAATATGTATATATATATATATATATATACACACATATATATATATATATTATACTATTAAATATTTTATACGCGTGTATGTATATATATGTATATGTTATATAGTATGGGTCAGTGAGTTATTTAAAGTTTTAACGCATTCGGACTTCTCCGACAAGACGGTTATGTTTAATGGTGTCTGCGGTTTCTATCAAACTTCTCATAATGCCTGATATCTCACACTTCTCAAGATTTCATCTTATTCATTTTATGAAATTCTTTAGTAATTCTTTTTTTTTTATTTATACATAAAACAATTTCAAATTTTCATTATCACTTAAAAAATAATTTTAATTTAAAAACTAAGTAAAAAGCTAAGTAATTAAAAATTAAAATTAAATAAAAATCTTTTGAAGCTGTAGTTCACCAATGAACATGAAAAATAATCAAGACTTAAAGATAGATTCTCAGTTCCTAATTGGAACGTTTCGGTCGTTTATTTTACTCATCTTCAGTCAATTATAATAACATTTAGTTAATTGAAAATCAACAACAAATGTGATAACTACAATATATAAATGGACCAAAGATATTTATATATTGTAATAATATTTAGAAGAAATTATGTCTTAATTTACATATCCATATAAAGTTTTATAACTATGTGCTAATTGTCGGAGAAAGTAAAAAAACAGCCAAAACACAACAAGTGTCAAAAGAATAAATTAAGGTCTTATTTGTTGGCAAATCTAGCATTTAACAGTCAACATTTGACAGTCTTCAATTGCAAACCAACAGCTACAATCACAAAAACAAAGAGCATGATTATTTTATGCACAGAATAAAACAAATTAATTTAAAAAAAAACAACGCGATATAACATCTCAAATACATATAAATTATTATACATATAAATTATTATATATACTGGCGCGTCATAAAGTTTTCTCTTATTTGATTATCAAAGATGGGTTAATATGCATTTTAGACACCTCACACCTCACCGATTTTGTTGCGCTTTAGATGTAGGGTAGGTCATACTGAGTAATTATCTACAAAAATTTCTACAAAAAGTTGCAGTGACTTTCATCGCGTTAAAAACTTTCGAGTGAAAGCGATCACGCGCGCCGCTTGTTAAGACGTTTGTTATCGTTAGTCGCCGGTAATTAATCCGACATGGTGGAAGCGAATTTATAAAACGGCGAAACGCGTTATTCGCTTGCACGAGTGAATGCACGGGACGAGTACACGTATGAGAGCGGCGGCGTGCAAATGCGAGGTAAAGTGCGAGATAAAGACGAGTGTGCTTCAGCGTTCGTCTGCTTTGCGACGATACGTATATCATACCCAAGCACGGTTCATCACGATGATGAAGAAGGACAGAAGTCCATTTATCAGAAGCTCGTTCATAGAAATCTTTCCGTGAGCAAAAACGATGACTCAGTATACTCCGAGATTATCACAAATCGTTTCATCTTATCTCTCATATTTATTGTGACTCACGGATCTTGAAATTTTTAATGCAATCTCACAACTTTAAAATTGCTAAAGCAACAAAATACATAAAGATATATGCGCAAAGACAAAATTGAATTAATTAATATTCAAGGTTCTCTTTAGTATCAACTATTAGCAAAGTAAGGTCATTAAAAGCTAAATGAATATACATGCGAAATATATTTTTTAAACGTGTAAATTAATATAATATAATCAATTAATATAAACGCACGCGCGTGAAAATATATACACATATTTAACAGGAATCTCGGCAAGATATCTGGTAAAGATTTTCTGCAACGTGACTTTACAAGTATATCCTGCAGGATCAGATCAAGAGATATTTCATAAATGTTCTCAAAATAAATTCTCAAAGAAGAATAATGATCATGGATGATTTACATTATCTTATATCATGTCATAAGTATTGCAATGCAAACGACATGAACTGTTCATCTTATTTTTATAATAAAACTATAATTGTTTTTATTTAACTATCAAATTATAATAGACATATGTAAAGATGTGATTAATTTTTTTCAGCCTGTATTTGTATCATTTATCCATATAAAAAAATTATTTTGCGTACAGTGTTCGGCCCTGCGCACGTCGAACGCGACGCGCAAGGTGAGCGCACGCAGTTAATTTGCATAATCAATTCAAAACGAATGAATCTCGCGCCTCAAACGGATCGGTCATTCTGTTCCTCATCGTTCTCCCGGAATGTATAGAAGAAAGGCCGTTCTTAGCATTATATAAATTACAGATCGTCTCACTTGAAAGAAAACGGACACTCTCGGATTGCAGTAGCAATCGGGACTCTTAAACTCAGTTTGTGGAGTGATAATTCACTTTAATTCGAATTTTTGATTACGAATCTTGCGCAACTCTCAAAACAAACAATACGCCACAAATAAAGGATGCATGCAAATAGAGAAAAAAGAAAGAGGCGAAAAGCGAGAACAAAAACGAAAAAAAAAAAACCAAAAACATTCAATAAAAATGCGAAGTGTACGTATTGCGAGATATAAAATATTTTATAAGTATTAAAAAATGCCTTGCGTTCTGGCGCCATTTTTTTATTTTTATCACATTTTGTCAGGTAATCGGTCTTTACTGTTATATTACACTGGCATCATATCATCATAAACATCGAGTTATTCGAGCTGTTTTAATATCTAATTTGTTTTTTTTCGCAACTTATTCTTTGTCGTGTCAATACAGGGATACACAATATCTATATGTTTTATTTTTTTAATAAAATAATATCAATAACTCTGATATGTTTTAGATGTGAGCTATTGACGGTAGGATCCTCAGGAACCGCAAGGTTCTCGCAATGGAGACGGAATCAAAGCAGCAGCAGCAGCCGCCGCTACAGTGCCAACAGCAACAACAACCACAGCAAGCCCAACAACAGAATTCGCCCGTGACACAGCCTCAAAGTCAGATAGCCGGCGATCTTCAGAGTGGACTGAGTCAGGGTCAGCAAAATGCAGAGGATACACTTACTTCAGCGGAAAACACCTCTGTCGATGAGGGTGTGCTCCTCGCGAGAATCCATGTGCCCGAACTCTATGTCAGTAAATGTCTGCAGTTCCCGAAGGATCAGCTGGTCTGGGACGTGAAACAGCAATGCCTGGCGTCCTTGCCCAAGGTACGACCTTCCTTTTCTTAGCATGAATGTGAGAGAATTTCTCGTCTATATCCTCAAATATCCATCGGAAGGAAACCTTGAAAACAGCCTGCGGAGCCGAGACGTTCATCGATGCTTTTCTTAACAACGATCGAACGATTCACTCTCTTGGACTGAAATTTATCTCCCGGTTACGATAGAGCGCGCGAGACAGACGGATAGACGGATGGACAGACAGGTTGCGCGGTTATAAGAATATGAGGGGGATAAATTGAAAACGAAACGCATTATTCTCTCTCTCTCTCTTTCGCGGCAATAAATCCCGCGAGTGCGTACCTTTTGCGCGCGTGTTATTTCTGGCTGAACGATCCTTATGTCGGAAATTTATGAAGCCCGTGGCGGATTCTTGTTTCACCATCTCCATCGGACGTATGCGCACGCGCGCGCGCGCGAGAGAAAGAGAGAACAACGTACTCGGTGTTTTTGCGCGCTCAGTCCTTCGCACGATAATTACACGTATTTTGTTGAGAGATTCTCCCGCGATCGAAAATGCCGGTAATATAATTCGTAGTCCCGATTTAGCGCGAGTCGGCGGCATGCGTGAGAGACGAAACGAATGTCTCGGCCTTTCTTGCTCGCGTACATACATCGACTTGCCGCGTTTCGTTGAGAAATTCGCTCGCGATTCTCTCGAGAAAAGAGAACGCGCAGCATACTATAATTCGTATCTGCGTTACCCGAGGCGATTTGTTTCCGCTGGAAATTGCAGTCGCGTGTATATTTCACCGAGGATCGCCGAGTATCGATTAATCGTCGATTACGGTCGAACCCCATCGGATCTGTCATTTATCACTATATATCCGCTTTTCGCGCGGAGCATCGCTACTCTAGGCTTTCCAAGGACTCCAGGCTTTTTTCAAAGAACACTTCTCTCTATTCTTTTCCATTCTTTTCCATTCTTTCTTTTTTTCTTTCTTTCTTTCTCTCTCTCTCTCTCTCTCTCTCACACACACACACACTCTCTCTCTTACACACATTCTGTTTTTCTATTTCCGCTTTTCTCCTCCGCTGTACCCTCTTCCCGTCTGCTCTTGTCATGCAAAATCATTCATAGTTTTTCGGGCGGCTAAAAATATAACATACTATACATTGAGAACGTGCAGCACTTTACATGTCAATTTCATAAGATTGTAGACAGCGTAAAATTAAGAGTTGCTAAAGCGAGTAATAATGAATTCTCGAAGCGAGGAGAGAGCAAACTTTCAATTTCTTTTGTGTTCTTTGCTTTTCGGCGAATCGTCCTGTGGGATCTATTGAGAGTCACGAAGAGTAGGAGAGACTGGGAAGCTGGTTGTGACACGGATGAAAAGTTACAGCCTTGATTAGTGATGAAAAATAATACAACAATAGCGTTACTGACGTATGTGGCGTGACAGTTGATATTGTCACGAGCATGTGTCTTTTTTTAGCTTTATTGTAGCTTTTATTTTTCATCACTAATCAAGGCTGTAACTTTTTATCCGTGTCACAACCAGCTTCAGTCTCCCCTACATTAGATTCAAAAACGATAATCAAATAGGATTTTTTTTTTCGCAACTATGGAAATTTACTGGGTATAAAATTATTGTTGTTATGCTTACTCTATTAATCTACTTACAAAATCAAATAATCAACGGTGATTTATTTTTTTCTTCGTTACAGTATTAGGTGTTACACTTAGTTTTGAGAATTAACAATCAGATGGCGTAAATAAGTAAATGTTTTTATTGGATTTGTTGTATATTAATCTATAGCATTTTTGCACATAATCTAATAATTGCGGAATTTATAACGCGTAAAAACGGAACGTTATAAACGATATTTTCTACACCTATTACTTTTTGATATTTGATGCTTTCGCGGTGTGTTGTATTAACATACAAAGATGTTTTTCGGGTTTGAACCGCGTTAGTGTCATTTTTCGGTATAAATTCATTTTATACTCGTATCAGGTTGCTCTTTAAACCCTAATGAAGTGAGCTGAAATGTTCACGAAACGTCGGTATAAAAATGACACTAACGCGGTTCAAACTCGAAAAACATCTTTGTATGTTAACCTATTACTTTTCTTTTTTGATGAAAAGAAAATCACTGAAGCTCACCGAACTGTTACTAAAACTTATCTTGATTCTGCTCTATTTATTAAGACATGCGAATACTAGTTTAGACGATTTTGAAAAGTGGCGATTTTGACTTGGAAGACAAGAAGCAAGGTGCTTAGGATAAAGAAGGGATAAGAAATACAAACCGAAAAAGTTTGAAGATAAAGATTTGCAAGAAATTTTAGATCAAAATCTAACTTGAACTAAAAGAACTGGCAGGCTTATTGGATGTTAGCCAAAATGCTGTGTTCAAGCGCTTAAGGTAGTACTTCTACGAAATGATTTTCTTACGAATATGCTAAAATTTTGAATATAAGTAAATTTATTAAGTGTTTTCTATGTTGTTATGCAATTAGAAACTTATTGACCGTCTGGTTTTTGAGATACCTAATTGTAATTAAAATTTACAGTTGTAATACGTAATGCATATACGCAACTCAAGTTAACGTCAGATTTTTAAGTATAACATCCATACAATTCTTAAGATTGTAAAAAACGAGTAGGATATAAAACAGAAATATAAAAATATTATAAAAAAGTTTCAAAAGTGTTGACTGTTTAATTTAAAAATTATAATTAAACAAAGTACGTAACCTACGAGTTTTCTCTTTAATAAATTGCCCTTTATGTTTTAATTGAGAAGTCATTTTCACTGTTTACCGCATAAATACGCACAAATACACAGCGTCAAAATTGTAATTAACGCAACGGTGCCGAATCTTTATTATTTTATATGTATATCATATACAAGAATCTTAGAGTGGTATAGGGTTATTTGGTACATAATTGAGTGTTTACTTTTGAATTATTATTGAACATTGAGTTGATATGTTTTATCAATAAGCTGTTATAATAATTTTATCAATAAGCTGTTAATATATTAAACTTTAAAGTTTGTATGTAATATATTATAAATACATATTGTAACTGTTTCTTAATATTAATTAAATATTATTACTTTTTTTTAATTTTAATTTAATAATAAGACTCAAACTTTTGAATGGGACTGTCGCGTGCTTAACCTTAAAAGCCATGAGAAAAATCCCCAAAAAAGAAAAATGGATTTCCGCATGAATTGGCTATTCAAAATCGTTACACTTGCGTTTTATTACTCACAAGAATAAGCAGTTTTTATATCAGTTGTGACTGAAAATAAAAAGTTGATATATTATGATAATCTTACATGAAAAAAAAATTAGTAGATCATGAGTGGATCCAAGGCAATTATCAACGATGCAAAAACGTAATATTCATTGAAACACAGGTATGCTTCGCATTTAGTGAGATTATAAAGATGTGTGATTACAAGCTGCTATTAAAATAAAACTGTTTAAGCTGATAACTATTCACAACAATTAAGCAAATTACTATATTACTAATTCCGTGAAAGCAATTATTGGATTTTCGAAAGAACTCTTACTCCTCTCCGCATATTTTCCTGACATTGTTTTATCTGATTATTACTTGT
The DNA here is from genome assembly GCA_014825645.1 of Pseudomyrmex dendroicus. Taxonomy (NCBI): domain Eukaryota; kingdom Metazoa; phylum Arthropoda; class Insecta; order Hymenoptera; family Formicidae; genus Pseudomyrmex; species Pseudomyrmex dendroicus. The sequence continues at coordinate 4,060 of QVNZ01022785.1, read as the reverse complement.
TCCGATCGATGCAGGATGCTTTTCATACATACTTTCAAAATGTCGAGAAAGTCAAAAACTAGATTGATGAATGAATTGCTTCAAAAAGCAAATTTTTTTGGTGGTATCTATTTATTACTAAAAAGATGGAAAAAGGTAACAAGTAATGAAAAATTATTTTGATTGAAATGTAAGGTATCATTGTTTTTACTAAATGCATTTTTTTAATTAAAAAATTTCTCAAAATTAAATGTAACACCTAATAATATGCTTTAGTTTTTTGAAATTATATTAAATAATTAAATAATTAATCTTAAACTAAAAAGAAAAAAGCAGATGATATTTATTCTTAAGACAAAAACTTGAATCAGAAAAGAAAAATGTCATATTAAATTTTCTAATTGTAATTTTATACACTTTTCTATTGATTGATTTACCTACTCTTCTTTTACGGGACTTCAAAGAAATCTCCTACGGTTCAGACAACATTAAATTAATCCTTTGCCTGTAGATGTAAAAAAACTTACGAATACTGTAGACTGAATCTTACGACCCACACGACTTTAAGATCGAATATCTCACCAAAAAATTAATCATTTTTTCAATTTTCTTTTTCTTTGAATCGAAAACTTGGATTCAATTCTGCGTAGATAAAAAAAAAAACAAATTAAAAAAACTTTCAGTGTAATTTTGAAGATATAAGCGTTTCAATAAAAGCCTGACAATTTTTTTTTGGAAAAAGGCTTTTTGTTTAAAAATTTGTAGTTTTTGTGTAATTAAGAGTTTTACAAAATTTCAACACAGTTTTAGTGTACAAAATTGTTTGTACTCTCAGGGACAATATTGTCTTCTAACAATTTTAAAATTAAAAAACATGTATACAATGAGTCTTTGGAACGTTTTTCGAAGAATGCATTTTTCTAGTACTCAACTTTGACATGCAATACTTTACTGATAAATGAATATGTTAATATATTCTTTTTTTAATAGAAAATTTGAACAATTTTGTCAATAAAAAAAAAACAGATTTAAAAAATTTCCAGTTTTAAAGATATGAGCGTTTTAAAAAGAGAGACTTTTTTACAAATATTTCACGCGTGGCAGCTTCGATAGCCGCAAATCGCATACTCTGCGTGTCATAACTTAATAAATTGCTGTAAATGTACATAAATTTTGACAAAGTTATGAAAAAAACATCAATTAGTGAATATATTTCAAGTGTTCAAACAAAAAAAAGTTTACTTACTTTTTGAAAAACTAACGTCCCTCATAGGCCTCAGTCTGCAAGACTCTTTTCACATTTTACAACTAAATATTCGCAAAGCTATCAGAGGGTGACGCTGTCAACGTCCTCTACCGTTCTTTAAGGTTCTAAAGTTTTTTTTTCAGAATCCTCAGATGTCACTGAAAATTAATACCTACTAGAGACAACAATTAGAAATTTTTGAGTGGATGTAGGAGTCTTATATTTACAAATAAAGGATTAATGATCCAATAATATTTATTTTGAATCTTTTTAAATTTCACCAACGCTCTCGCGCTCTCCTCGTATTTTTTTGTTTGACTCTTCGAAATTTTGACCACACAAAAATACATGTTTGACGCACTTTGTTGCAAATGCGTGGCAAGGATAGACGCTCACATAGGTGCGAGTATTCATCTCTATAGGCAAAGTAGAAGAGTAGAATATCAATGTGGCTTATCGCTTTCTGTAAAGTCATCAAGCTCTCTGTCATTTGTTTTTTCTTTTTCTTTTCCTTTCTCTCTCTCTCTCTCTCTCTCTCTCTCTCTTTTTCTTTTGCTTATTGTCACGCAAGAATTTTCACGCGTGTCGTATTTCTGTCCTACATGCTTGCCTTCCGGGACACAGGAGGTATAGCACAGAAATCCCAATATTTATATGTTCTTTGTATTAAGCTTTCTTTCGCCAAAAATGATCACCTGCTTTGTTCACAATTTTTGTTCTCACTTTTCTTTTTTTATTATTTTTCTTAATTTGTTGAGTTTGCAAATTTGCAACAAGTTTACAATTTTTACTGTTTTTATTTCCTTCACATTTCACTAAATTGAATTGTAAAACATCTTTGATAATTTTTGGAGCGGAAATATATTTTATAAATCTTATCTATATCAAAAATATGTGAAGGATATTTAAAGTAATTTTGACGTGTGTAGTACCAGTATACGGGTTCATCGATTGGATTACATGCCAGAATTGTCTGTGTTTTTGTTTTTTGCATGAAAATAGAAAAAGAGCATATACTGATACCGATTTTATCTTATTTTACTATTTTTATTCTTAAAATTTAATTTTTATTCCGAATTTTATTTTAATTATGTATTTTATTTATTGATATAATAAATAAATAAATAAATATATATATATGAGCTGCGCTTAGGATGATTTTGATGATTATTTAAATATGTTTATTTCAAGAGCTAAATAGAGTAATAATATGGCATATTTTAATTATTTTATTTAAAAAAAAGTATCAAGAGCATGTCTTCAAACTCATCCTAAAATAAATGTATAAAGTAATGTATAAAGTATGCGTATTTGTATTATTTACTTTTAAGTATATACTTTTTATTGTATATATTTATATAGATTTATTGTATATACTATAATATATACATATATATGTGCATAGTTTTTATTTTTCAATATGCGTGTAATCGCTAATGATCGTGTATTTTCTGACCTGTGGTGTTATTGTTGTTGTTGTTTTCGCTTTTGCCTCACCTTGCACGGGGGCGAAAATATACTTCACACCCGCCACCAACCACCAATCGTCATACCTGTGCTACTATCGTCTCGTGTTGTGGGGCCTTATCTACGAACGCGCGCAACCCCCCTTCGTATGAATACCGCAAATAACGCGCAAAAAACACGCGCCTTTCTCGGACCCTCCATCACCTTCCACTTCCGGTTGTGTGTTACGGATAAATCACCGCTTCTCCATCCCTTTCGAGCGCCTCGCAGGTGGCCACTTGGTACAGGGTACGTCTTCACTATTACTAATAGCATGCGATCACGCCTTTTATTTCTACCGATTTCTTTCTTCTTTTTGTAATTTTTCTGCGATTTTTATACGGCAAAGAAAGAGAAGTCGATAATGACAGAATAACGCGCGAAAGAACTTTTACAATGATTATACATATATTGATTGCTCTTTTAGAAATTTCACATTTTTTATTATATTAGTGTTTTCTAGCTGTACTACATGTTAAGTTATATGTTACAAATATTTATACATATAATTAATAATTTACTTATTAATTGTACATTATTGTACCAATTTTTGTTCTTTCTTATAATCTTATAATGAGTACTTTTTTTATAATGTGTATAATGTTGAATGTAATTGTTCACTTTGAGTTTGCAGAGAAAGTTATTGCAAGCCTTGTCACGTTTGTTATACAATCCGGTTATAATGGTAGTAGTGTTACATAAAATGATTTTTGTGCATTTTGCTAACAAGTTGTGCAATAACTTAATCAGCACTTTTTCAGTTTGTTTTTTAAATCTATCAATTAATAAATAATTTAAGCATATATAAAAATAAGATATATAAAAATTACATAAAAATAAGAAAGAAAAACTTATTCTATAAATTTTTTAAAAACACACATTGAATGTCGTAGTTATTCTTTACATTTATGTAACAAATTTACCAGAATGTACAGAATGGAGAAACTTACAATTAGTATACTTTTAAATTACAAACTGGAAAAGTATTATAGGGAAGTATAGACTAGTGCATGCACAATACGTACATAATAAGTCTGTCGACGTATTTGAGCAACATGATTATTCTTAACATAAATAAATTACAGCATTCACGATAATAGTTCTAAGCACAATTGTTGTTTTATGTATATTTATTTATTTGCAATATGAGCAGATCTCAATCTAGACTCGGAGGAGATTAAAAATTATATTACATTTTTTCAAATTCTTTTTATAGCACAAATGTATACATGAGCCAAGATTTGTTTATGTATATATATGTGTGTGTGTGTGTGTGTGTGTGTGTGTGTGTGTGTGTGTGTGTGTGTGTGTGTGTGTGTGTGTGTGTGT
>QVNZ01022784.1:0-18537 GCA_014825645.1 Pseudomyrmex dendroicus | reverse complement strand
TATCTTATTTTTATACGTTTCAACATAGACTGGCATATGCTCTTCTCGAACAAGGGCAAAGCGCCATAATAGCAAAGAAGAAGAAGAACCTCTCACTCTCTTTCAACTGATTCCGGACGTCTATCTTCGTTGCTCTCGGCCACTCCCTCGGCCTGCCGCAGCCACCAATCAACTCACTGCTAGAAAAGAAGAGACTGCTCCACGACTATTTCTATCTCTTTTAATGAAGTCTTCAGCTCCTCTTATACGAATGCTCCGTCTATTATATAAGTCTATGAGCCGTTCTCAGACTTCTTTCTGATAAGGTTAGGAAGAAACTGTATAAGTAAAAATGTATGCTTATTTTTTGACACTCAAAAGAACAAGCGCAAAATTTTAGCACAATTTATTTATTTCTGTAGAAGCATTTTTGATTTGGTGTGATAGGTAAATAGGAAACTAGAGCAATCCTACAAATGTTGGTTCACAGGTCTCTATAGTTGGTATTCCTCTTAAATTGTATAAATTATTCTTGATGTTATTACATCCAAATAAATAAAATTTTGAAAAAACTAATGTAAAAGATGTTCTCATACATTTAATTATTTATCTCTATACACACGATAGTAAAAATCAAGTTTCCTTAATTTTTCTGTTTTGTGTCTCAAAAGAAAAATATCATTGCAATAAATCACATTTATTTATGAATAATAGTAATAATTAGAAGAGATACAATAAAGAAAACGAGTTTTTAGCAGGCCAAGTTTCAATATTTATAAACTTTATCGATCTTGTTTATCTATCAAAGATGCTTTTAAAGATAAGATGCGCATCTCCGAGCCAATTAAAATCCGACAACAAACAATTAAGACTAATAAACGTTCAGTAAGTGAGCAATTATCGTTAAGGCAAATTAAAAGTAGCACGAATATTCCACTGTATGTACAGGAAAAATAAAGCACACTAAACGCTCGGGAGAACGATTAAAATTCTTTTCTTTTTTTGGTTCACATGTAAACGACATTGTTAATCGCATCGGCCTAAAATACAACGAAACATCTCCTATATTTATATATATTTTGAGTATAACTTGATATTACGTCCATCTGCATGCTCTTTGTATATTCTGAGTTTAAGAAGGGAAATGATTATTCATCTCGTATACATATATCAGACCAGTTTTCCATTGTCTGTTCGCGCGTGTACGTGTAATATAAGTGCTTTAAATGGCATCAATATCGAAATCATCCTCGTCAGAATCATCGTTTGCGACAGTGGCAGCGGCGGGTTTCGACGCGGGCGGTGACTGTTGCTGTTGTTGCTTCAGAGATTCTTGTTTAGCTCTATCATCATATTCAATCTGAAAGGAAAACATAAGAAACATTACACGTTAAATAAAATCACACAATATTTTAAAATAAAACTTAGAAAAAAACATTTTACTTCTAAATCATCATCTTCCTCCTCGGATTCGGAATCCTCCTCCTCTGCAACTTTCAACCATGTTAAAAATGGTATAGCACGATCATGAATCTCTTGCGACAGATCCTTCGAAACATACTTCTTACTGACTTTGCTCGACCACTCATCAAATGCCTTCTCTTCCAAAATATCAGCATCATAAAATAACTAAAATACACACAAATGTTTTGAACAATTTTATATAGTTTGTAAGTACATTTCTCATAGAACGTTACAAATAAATAAAATAATTAATAAAGTGGATCGGTAAATATATTTACAAAAGGTCATTCCCTTTAGAAATCAATAACTTTAGATATATGTGAAGGACACTTCGTTGAGTAACAATCAAAGTTTTAGCCGTCGCTCGTTGTCTGTTAAAAAGTTATTGATAAAAAATATAGATAATTATTTAGTATAGGGAAAGGTCACTTTGACCTTGACCTATATTGTCAAGGACACTCTTCTGAGTAATCTCTAGATGGTTTTGGCTGTTGCTCATTGTTCATTAAAAACTTATTCATAAAAAATATAATCACATAAATGATTGTTAAAATCCCACAAAAGTTCAAAATTTAGAAAAGTGTTTAAATTTAGAGTAAATATGCATTTTAATTCAAATTGAATTATCTACAAGGTAATTCATAATTTGTCAAGAGTCCGTTTCACTATTTCTCGCAGTTCGTTGATAGTTTTCAACATGCAACTTCTTAACAAGCCTACTTTTTTATGTTCTTTTTTTCGTGTTATAAGCGTGTAGACAGAGAGGCTTTGCTTTCCCCTTCCCTGCAGAGGAAATGGTTTTGCCTCTGCACTCCCTCTCCTTTCCGAAAAAACCACGTACGCACTTTTGACATGAAGCAACGACATTTAATCGGAAGTGGTTTCTTATTTTTTCATTGCATAAGTTCTGATTAAATGTCGCTTTATGTCGAAAATATACGTGGTTTTTTCAAGGGGGACAGGAGGAGAGACAAAGCCTACAGGCTTACAACACGAACAAAATGCACATGGTGTCAGAAAATAACACATTATGTACGAAACTTCTTTTGTTAATAACTTTTTAACAAACAATAAGCGACGGCTAGAACCTTTTGATTGTTACTCAGCAAGGTATTCTTGATAATATGTCATTGATTTCTGAAAGAGATAATCTTTTGTAAATATTTACCAAGTAGATCTTGTAATAAATGATTATAATTTGCAGGAAATTAGATATAACTTAAGGCTGTTCTTGTTTAATGACGTTAGAGATGAGAAATTATATATTAAAAACAATCAGTTAGACAACACATATTTATTGATTTTAAATAAAGTTAATTGACTTATGTAACTTAACATTATGTAAATTGTATAAAGGCAAATATTTGACACACAATAGTAGACTCTCGTTATAAGGCTGCTATTCCCTCCACACGTATTTCCACGCGCACACAAGTCACCCCCCTGCCCGCGTGGAGTCGTAGATGCGGCTTCTGCCGCCCCCCACTATGCTCAATAGTCTCGTGCATCGCGCCTGATCGAAGAGTGGAGAGGGCTCCCGCTATAAGGCTATTTCCAAGAATTTCTGCCTTTACAATGGTCTTATAGTGAGAGTCTACTGTATTATGTAGAATTTCTGTACTTTCACTCTCAGTTCCTGATTAATATTGACTTAGTACTGACGAATTTTTTACTTGTGACAATACCTATATTACTTTTAAGAATTTGTAAATTTCAACATTTTAACAAATTGGAAATCATTTGACGTGAAAAAGTAAGAACTTTGCATTGTCGAATACTTTCGTTTTGAGATGTTTGATTAATTTGAGGTGTACTTTTTAATGTTTTTGTTTTTGTATTTTGTCGCAATCTTTTTAGAATTTACCATTTATATTATTTTAGCATATTAACGGATAAATATTTAAAATAAAGTTGAAATCGTATTTATACATTTGAATTTCAGAACAAAGTTTATTACATTAATTTGCATAATAATCTGCATCTGGTTTGAATTCACCGAATTTATATATCTATATTGGATTTATTACTTGGATCCAATTCAAGTCATTCATCATAACTCTTAGTGTATAACTATCTTATATACTAAAAATTTCTTGCAAACTACTTTATTTTTTCATTTTTTTTTTTAATGAAAAGTTAATATTATCGTGATCAAAAAAGCAAAATACGCCGCAAACTCAATAGTAAATATCTATTATACTGTAAAAATCAAGAAATTAAATGTAAAAGCTCAGTTGTAGTTTAATCTCCACTAAAAAAAGAAACGATATCTGCTAGTTTGAGAATTATTTTACACTTCTACATGATGACAGATAGTAGAGTTTGCGACGTATGTTATAAGTTTCAAGAGTATAAAACAATTACATTTTTAAAAGAAAACCAAAAAAAGAATTTAAAAGTAAAACTCTTAAACTCTAAAAGACTTTAAAAGTAAAACTCCTCTTCTCTTGAAAAATGTTTTCTAATATTTTTTATAAAGTTTATTTTTATACCTTAAAAATTCCAGGAACTTTCGGCATCAGAGCATCTTTATGCAAAGCGATCACCTGCTCGATACCTCTGATCAGATACTTCTGCGCTTTGATGTCGTCATGAGTAAAACGAAGCAACAGCACGCGATGTTTCTTCGCTTGCGCGGCAATCCCTTGATCGAACAACAATTCGGCGAGAATCAACGGCGCCTTGGTCTTGATCTCAAGTCGCTCCGCTTCCGCCACAAGTTCCTTATGATTGTTATCGAGCTGGCCAGCGTCGCGACGACATTTAACCAGTTTGTAGAACATATCCATGCGCTCTTTCTCGCTCTTATCAAGATCATCGCTTATGGTCATACCTTTCGCGCCGTCCGTCAGATCTTGAAGACGAGCTCTAACCGCTTCTTCAGACACATCCACCGCCCATTTGTCGTCGTCTTCTTCGTTATTGACTGTTCTTTCCGGTGGAGGTTCTACTACAATGTCCCCAGTGTTGTTGGTCTCATTCTCCGGTGATCCTGATCGATCGTTACCGTTGGTGGTGGCAGTGGCAGTAGCCGCGGCCGTAGCTGCGGCGTCGCCATTGGCGCGCTTCGCTCGTTTGCCACGTTTACCCTCCGTCAACGAGCTACCTTGCACCGCCGGATTCAAACTCGGCGGATTCTTCAAAATGTAAGTGTTTAACTTATGGTTACTCTCTAGAAGACCATGATGACCACAGGCTTTGCAGCCTTGCGATATCGTCCCCTTTTTGGAGCTAACCATCAGCTCAGTCTCCGGATTGTCACAAGCTGGACAAAGAACATATTTTCGGATAAAACCATCCAACAGATCTTGCAGTTTTGTTGCATCGTGCGAACCATTGACAATAAAGCGCTCGTTCTTAAAATCAAATTGAGTTTGTGCTCCTAGTTCGCAGCCGAAGTATTTAGTTGGATATGTAGCTGGACGACCTATGGCTTTTGCCACATCTACCATGTTGACAATCACTGTTTTGATGCCGTTTCCTTTACCTTCCACTTTTGCCTGGATTCGTGGCATCTTATAACGATAGAAGGCATCGCTGACATTGCGATTAACATTGACACTCCCCATAATGACTGCTGTTTACGTCTCTTCTTGCTTCTGACAAATTTAACTTCTCCGACTGACAATAATCTCCAACGAGACGTCGTTGTGAATATATTGACAAGTTGCGACGAAAAGAATTGCGATTAGCTTGAGCAATTCAAGATGACGTTGGACTTGCTGTTCGAGCTTTCTTTTGTTTGTTCCTCAAGTAGGTAACGTCTTTGTTCTGATTCTTCTAGATCTCCTCTGTCGCACGTTTTCTGCCAGCGGCAGTTTGACAGCCAGCAATAGCCAGTAGCAGGCAATGGCTACCTGCTCGCGATGGCTCGTAATAGCAGCGTGTCGAGTCAGGATTGTTCTCCCTTTTCTCAGGATTATAGTCCTTTTTAGCGGTAAGGCGTGCCGCGCCGCTACCCGCTGCTAACACCAGTCACGTTTCTCTGAACGGTTGTAGCTTCCGATGCCTATTACTATCAGAAAAAAAAAACAAGCTTGCCTTTAGCATCAAACAATCGATATAAAATGATTGAAGCATTTCTGCTTTATAGTCTGTAAAGAGAGAATAAAGCTTACTAGATTATCTACTTTGATATTCTCTCTTAATCTTCTTTAGTATGAAAAGTTGAACGATATCGATCAAAATGGCTTTGAGACTCGCGAGTACAAACCTGGAAAATTTTGAGGTCCTGTTTTTGGGCAGGACCAGGTGGAGGTTTAAGAATCGTTGGGTGGTATCTTGATGCCTTGGGTGCTGCCTCGGTTTCTTGGCGGTGGTGGGCGGGGTAGGGGTGTAATCCTCAATGATCATACACGCTGCCTGTCCGTTGCTCGTCGCTCTGAGAAAGCCTGGCAGTCGGTCGTACCAGGTTGGTAATAATGACGACGTTAACTCGGTGGTTAACTCGCACGGAAACAAACAATCGTGGGTGGTGATGGTGTTGCCGTTTGATATTCGTCGATCGGATAAAAATGTTCTGCTGTCACCGCCGCCTTTGCTACACGCCAGTCCTTTCCTTTTGGATGATATCCTGGATGTTTCTGTCGGCATGCAATTATTACATTACTCGATTGCATAATTCTTTAGATTTTTATATAAATAATCAGGAATTTTTTAGTAAAAAAATTTTTTTAACATTTGTAAATATATTTAATATATTATCTAATAATTGTGGTTAATTCGAGTAGTGCATTATCTTCTCATCTCTTCCTTTCTAACCTTGATCTTATTCGGAACATTTCAATCGCTCAAGATTGAAAATGTACTTTAAATCTAAAGAAAAAAGGGAAAATCTGCTCAAATTGTTTTTATCCATGCGATTCCAATCTGCTGAACGCGCTCATAGTATATAAAACTATGTGATAAATTTTATGGAAGACTTCTTAAACACAGACGATCATCGAAGCAATGTATGTTTCATCTGGCTTAATGATGCTAACGATCATTCATACGATTTTCGCGCGGAACAGGCCATGTTAAGATCATGATAGTATAAAATCGTAGACACAGACTAAATATCCCTCTTGAAGATCGTGAGAACGAAATTGTTACTATGTAGCTTCGATGTTTTTTCGAGTTGAAGAACAAATGCAGTCACAATAAAATGAGAGCTCGATTGAGTGACATAACTTGTTTTATTCTGATTTATTTTTCAACAAGGTATTATTTATTATTATCGTTAATTTAATAATGATAAGATCCTCAAAGATTAAATTTCATAAATTATTATCTTTCCTATAAATTCTTTTCTATAACAAACAAATACAATTTTTTACGAGTAATAAATATAAATTTTTTAAATACAATATTTACATGTGTATTTATTTTTTAAAATAAATCAATATGTGAAATATTTTTTAACGATCGTCGCGCATAAGAGAAACTATATTCTCTCGCATAAACAAGCGACAAGATATTCGACAGAGAGAACGTATGTACGTATCGATTTAGTATCTACGAGATACTTGAGAATACGATGGAATAAAGAGATTCGTGTTACGGTATGCGAGTAATTCTGCACCCGATTGTAGCAAGTACAGTTGTTTACAATAAGCGTTATTAATATTGATTCCTGCGCTCCATTTACCGCGTTATAAGCGACGCATTCCCGTAGCTACTGTTAAGTTAATTCAAGATATATCACGACGCAGTAGTTAGCTATTATATTATTATATTATTATACATTATTATATTATTATATTATTATACACTAACTGCAATTATAAATGCTGCTTTTACAAAATAACGAATTGTTTTACACTAGAATGTACAAATAACAATTAATTGAAATAATTAAAATGTAAAGATGGGAGAAATTGTTCTGAAGCTCCTTTCAAATTTAATTTTACAATTTACGCGTTCAAAGTCGGATAATTTTTCTTTTATGTCTCCTGGAGATTAAGCCACACAGGATAACAATCGTTTGAGGTAACTACCTACTTCCCGGAGAGTTGCACGGTAGAACCGGAAGGATTACCTGCTCGGTACAGACGCATAAGTCGTGATTTGCGACGGTGACGCGGCGGCCGCAGTCGCTGTCGTAGAATATCAGGTGTACCCAGATTTCCTTCTCCAACAACACCCACGAGATCAAATGAGAAAAGACCACGAAGAAGAAGGACAAGACTCGGAGGTGACAATAGGTAGACAGAAAGAAAGAAAGAGAAAGAGAGAGAAAGAGAGAGAGGGAAAAAGTGGAGCAGGTCTGTCGCGTTGCCGAGAGTAAATCGATTCGCGCAGAGGGTAGTATAGCGAGATCGCGAACTCAAGAGGTCGGTCTCTCTCTGCTGATGTAACTAAAGTGGTCGCTCGTCTCTTCGTGATCTGGCGATTCTCAGGGATCCGGGACGGCCTACCCCACGGTGCGCACGCGTTCTCACCGTTGTGGATATTGATCGGCGCGTCGACACCGATCCGCAAACGCCGACGTCGTCTTTCCTGAAGAGAGAGAGAAAGAGAGAGGAGAGGAGAGGAGAGGAGAGGAGAGGAGAAAAGAAGAGAGGAAAGGGGGAGGGGGGAGAGAGAGAGAGAGAGAGAGAGAGAGAGAGAGAGAGAAGACTTTGGGCAAGGTCACTCTTCGCTTTCGAGCATCTAAGATTTCGTTGCTGCGTTTCTTTCTACAATGATAAGATTCGATTGTTCAAAATTCGATTGCTCGATATAAAAAAACTTTATCTGGTAGTTATACTATAGTCAACATATACATTAAATGTTTGTCATACGAAAAAACTGCAGCATTAAAATCTCAGACTAACTTACTAACAGCCAATGTTTTCACTTCTAGATAAGTTTTCGATAACTATCTAAAGATATTACATGTATCAAAATATCTTTATCCAGAGGATAGCTATCGAGAGGTATGAAGAAATCGGCAGTAAGAGAGAAATTTCTCTTGGTAGATAAAGTAGATATTTGTATATATATACATTATAATATTGAATTAATTCCGACATAAATTTGTTTTAAATTGTTATTTCCAAATTTATTTCCAAAATCAAATTCTCACTTAATAATTATTACCTAATACTTCATAGATTATGTATAATATGATTGATAAGAAACTTTTTGGGTATTCATAATATAAAATGTAAGAGAAACATCTTCAATTAACAATTAATAAATAATCAATTAGGCTCTGAAGTTTCTAAACTGAGAAATATATATGGTCATAAGAGCCGTTCGCAGGATGCTCCTCAATTCCTGGCCGAGAAGTTTTTTTCGAAATATTTTAAAATTAGTTAGGAAAGTATACAGAGTCTTTCATATATGTGATGCAAACCTATATGATTTTAAGAATTGAAATCTCAATTCAAAAACTCACTTGTAAAAATTTGAACATATATATGTATTCAACATATACATATATATATATATAAAATAAAAACATATATATATATATATATATGTATGTATGTATGTATTCATATATATATACACGCATATTTCCGCACAACATCCTGCGAACGGCTCTTATAACCGTATATATTTCTCATTTTAAAATCTTCAATTAAATTTTTAACAGATATAATCGCGACAATAATCTTAATTATTAATTTATAAAAAATCTAAGAAGCTATTTATATGTAGTATGTAAGATTCTTTTTTCAAAAGTGTACATTTAATTATATATGTAAAATATATATAAATTATATATATAACATTTATCAACATTTATTGTGTGTGTGTGTAATTTTTTAGACATTCGGTGTGTAAACGCATTAAGCTTTTGTCCAACTTTAATTTTTAACTGTGCAATAGTATTGATAAAAACTTTTTGCTCACAGAAAAACTCGTTTTTTTGGTGGAATCTTTATTCGCGATTCGCATTTGAAGAAAATGGAAACGTGCAGCACCTTGCGATGTTATTTCATTACTGACCGAGAGAGATGGCACATTCCGATGTAACTGAATAATTACTTTCACGCGGATAATTTCAATAGCAATTTTAAATACATCTTCTTTTTAATTGAGTGAATGAATTAAAAACGATAAATTTAGTCAAACCGATTAATTCTGGTAAATTCCGGTGTGAATCGGGAAATTTCACAATTAATGGAAAGATGACGTCTAAGAACCGCTCTGCCGACTGATTAAGAGGTATTATTTTGCATCGTTATCAACAACAGTACATCATACGCATACTTAGGGTCAAAGCAACAAGCTTGGCCAGATAAATACAAAGAAAAAATTTTGTGATTCTCGCATAAACAAAGGAAGAATATTAATCAGTTATATACGACAATTAATCCTGTCTTTCTCTCCCCCTCTCTCTTTATCTTTCTTTGATGCAACTGTTTCACAGTATTTCAAAAATTTCTCGTGTTTTTCATAAATAAGATAATAACAACAACAATATATTTTAAGAAAAAGTTAAATTCTTTCTAATAATAGCGGGAAAATCTTGATATAGTGGAATCTCGTTTATTCGAACCTTTTTTTATTCGAAACGACTTGAAACCCAACCTCTATTAGGTTTACAAACTGATAGTTCATATTAAATATTCGTATTAAATACGAACTATCGGTTCACAGAAGTTGAGCTCCGGTTATCCGAACTATCTTGTCCCCCGATCGGTTCGGATAAATGAGGTTTCACTGTATCTTGATATTATATAAAAATATAAAACAATTTCTGAGATATCTTGATATTATATAAGAATTGTATATTGCTTATTATGTAACTTTTAATATGCAATATATTTCAATTATCTATTCAATTATCTAAGAAATAAATTTATGTATCTGTTAAAATTGAGCGGATTTCGAATTTCCGAGAAGCATGATTCGGTAAAATGTTCGAAACTGCGATCGTGGCAGTTCGTATTTGCTGATGTATTTACAAACACGAGTTAAACATAGTCGCCGATCACGACTAAATTGGATTAAAAACTAGAAAATCATACTGAGAGGATATAATACATATAATATTAGAAATTATCGGCATATTTAAAAATAAAATCTAATCGCATTTATACCGCGTGTCGCAAATTGAACCTTGTTATCACACAAGTACATTAGAAATATACCAAGAAACATATGCCGCTACTCGAACAACTACACTGTCCTCAACTACAAACTGATTTCGTAAAGTCTTCTTTAAATTGCATCACATTAACGTCACGTAAAGACTATTTGATGTAAGATCGTTAGATTAATCTGATATTTGATACTTTCTTGATGTATTATAAGAATTTATAAAACTCAATATTAAGCTGCTCTTAAAATTCTAATTAAGTGACCTGAAATGTTCACAAAACGTCGGTATAAAGAAATGACACTAACGCAATTCAAACCCGAAAATCATTTTCAGGAATTGTTAATAATTACGTTAAATTTAATCAAAAAATGCAGAATAAATATATACATCAATGTTAAAAAGTAACTAAGTGTCAAATAAGCATTAAATGGCTGCTTTTGACGATCTGCAAGTTGTGATCGCTACTGAGCAAATGGTTATCATTAGATGACGCAGCAAGTTGTACACGTACAATGATACGTTTGCTTGTTTATATTGGTTTAAGTTCAACGTTTTAAGAAACGCACACATTCAGAAGTAGTAATAAATATTCTTTGTTAAATAAAAGATAATAATAAATAAATATTAAAAAGCGTTAGAAGAAAATCGCATGTCTTCTAATTACCTAGAAGCGAATGCAATTTTCCAGTAAAATCATTAAAGATTAAAAATGCAAAGTAACTAATGAAAAGAAACTAATTAAAAGATCAACTATAATTGCTGAGCGCGAATCTATGCAAAAATTTTAAAACGAATAAATATTGAATATATTAAATTTTAAAACGAACACTGAACATTGAATTTCAATTCTTGCTAAATATAGTTAGATAAAAACAGAATTCTCAGCGGATGTATTTTCACGTGTAAATTTGTAATTGAAGTTATTAGACACGTATCAAGTACCTCGAAATTTACTACATTCTCTGGAACTATGTGAACGTAAAGTGTGCAAGACTAAATGCGCTTCGCCCCAAAAACTGACAAATTTGAAGTAAACATGTATACGGATAGAAGTGTCCACACTTGCGACCGGCTTAGGAAGGCTCGTTTCCTCCTCCGGCGGTGACGTATCAAATACACACGAGAGACCGCCGGAGAAGGAAGAGTGGGTCCAGCTCATTTCCGCAGAAGAATGGGGGGACCATAACTCGACACGACTCGCTCGCATGCTTCGTGTGTCCAAAATGGCTGGCAGCTAAAATTAGCGTGCAAGCGAGAGGCGAGAAAAAAGAGAGTAAAAAAGGTTATGCAAATAAAAGATTACTGACAAATCGAATCGGTTATTCTTGCGCTGAATTGAGATCGATTGAGATTAAATATATTATTACTTATCGAGAGTGCGAGAGAGCAAATAAAAGCGAATATTTACCTCGTTGTCGAAGTAAAGTCATATAAAATGGTATCGCCCTGCTGGACGGCCGCTTTCTAGCGTAAAAATCTGCTGCTCGCGAGAGCCCAAAGTCGAGACAGTTGGGTTGTCTTCCTGCCCAAGAGCAGTCCAATACGTCTGGCGATAATGTACTGGTGTGTTGCACTGCGATCACGGGTCGAGGTACCACGAAAGAGAAATATATATATATCTATATATATATAGAGAAAAAGAGAGATAGATAGATAGACGGTCGATTGAGATCCGGCCTTCTGGAGCTTTGTCGTCGCCTTTGGTCGTTCTCAATGTCGTCGACGAGTCGGGCCGTCGAGATAACCGTTGCCAATGCTTGCAAATTGACGTGAAAGTCGCAATCGCAATCGTTCTGAACTCAAACTGCTTGAAACTCGAGACGTGATAAACTGAATAAAGCTCCAACTAGTGCAGCACGATGTCTACTGGCTACCGTTTTCATTGTAGCTGCTAGCGCCGTCGACTCGACGGTGTAGTATACCATCGACATGCTATCTGTTATTACCGGCCGTTAATATTTAACTACAGTCAGTATGTCTTACGTATTGATTGTGACGTAGTAGTTACATCGTAAAACATGGTAAAACTTATAAAATACGAAAAAAATACAGGGAACTGCTTTATAAAGAAAAAACTTCTATATTTATGTATACATATTATATATACAGTACTCTCCATAAATTTGGAAACACCTACGTTTTACAGGCAAACAATCGCATGACAGCGATTTATGCATATTTTTAATTTGACATTGTGTATGTTAAAACATCTTAAATGATAAACATTTTTATCTAGAACACTTATAAGCTTGTATATGCCGAAAGTATATCGGACAATCATTTCGCATTAAAGCGCTCAGAGTTGAATTTCGCGCGCTGGTTTATCTATTGTTATTTATTTTGCCATTTTCGATAATTGTTGTAACTTTTGCAATTTTTAGCGGAGTTTGAAATCAACTTGCGACACCAAATAGTTTACCAGAATACAGAAATAATAATTAATTATAATTAATTATAATAACGGCTCGAAGAAAAACAAATAATAAAAAGTAAAAGACCAAAGAGCCTGTGGTCCAGGATAGAGATGGACATTGAAATATAATAAAAAACTAGTAGTAATTAACTATACTGTCAAACGACCTACCTGTTTCTCTGACGTGTATTTACAACGCACGATGCCACGAAATGATTGTCCAACAAATTTTCGGCACATATAATTGCTTATAAGTGTTCTAAATAAAAATGTTTATTATTATTCACGGACGTTTTACAATGTGTTCAAACTAAAAACATGCACAATTGTCATGCGATTGTTTGCCTGTAAAATGTAGGTGTTTCCAAACTTGTGGAGGTACTGTATACATATATATATATATATATACATACATATACATGTGATATATATATATATATATATATATATGTATTTATATTTCTACTTCAATAATATAAAATTACATAGTGATAATACACGAAAAAATGCATATATTACAATATTTCATAACATAATGCCACTCATTTATGGTCCTCGACTGTCCGTTCAGAGAACATGGTTCAATTAAAAGTGAATTCTATTTTATTTTTATTTAAACGTGTAATCGTAGTAAACGAACAATCTATTTCTGCTTTTGAATACCGAAAAATAATCGTATGAGATATGATGATTGACCAAAAGCGGGTGTAACAGTTCAAAAACGATACTTTCGAAAACGCGTTTCGAGTTATCACGATAATTACGCAAATCTCGGCGACTCGCGATTCTCGTCGCCGACAAGTCGAGCGAGTAGCATGCTACCTCCGCGGTTGCAACGCGCAATACAAAAATCTACTCCATACCAATCGTCATTCGTTCACAAACGTCGAGCGGCGAAGCGCGCAATCGCGCATACGATTGATTGCTCAGAACGTCCTCACATCGAGTTGCGAAAGAGCAAAGTTCGTTCTCGGTCATTCGCGCGTATCTACCGATACGTATAGATTGAGAATATCCGGTCATAACGATGTTTATAAAAGCGCATGTATTTAACAAATCCATCGTGCGAATGTTCGGATTCAGATCTGGAACGAATAAAGCGCTTCTGCAACAGTTCGAGCACTACATGTCGATCAGCGAGTAAACAGCGGTATTTCCGACAACGTACATATTAGGTTTGTTTTTTTTTCCATATATTGGCTGCACTAGTTCACAGTCTATCTTTTTTTACCTGTGTTAAAAGGAAAAAGATAGACTGTGAACTAGTGCAGCCAAAATATGGAAAAAGAACAAACCTATTGAATAATATCTTCAACATTTGGTGACTTCGTTTCCGTCGCGAATCGACATGCGAAGCCGTCGATTGCGGCGTCGCTCGCGCCAAACCGTTCGACGTTCTGTCTATATCGTACGTATGAGATATGATGATTGATCAAAGGCAGATGTGTATCTTAGGCAGACTTATATAATAGACGGAACATTCATATAAGAAAGTTGAAGACAACATTAAAGGACAGAGATAGTGCTGGAGTGGTTGTCTCTCTCTCTTACAATAAGAACGGTGGAGAATCAATCACCTTAAGCGCATAGACTTATAACAGCGCCTGCCGAGTCTCTCACAAGTCTATGCATGCTACGTGCATGCTATCACCTCTCACTATCACTCTCTTTCAACTGACGTCTATCTTCGTTGCTCTCGACTTGCCGCGGCCACCAATCAATTCACTGCTAGAAAAGAAGAGAACTGCTCCACGACTATTTCTATCTCTTTTAATGAAGTCTTCAGCTCCTCTTATATGAATGCTCCGTCTATTATATAAATCTATGATCTTAGGTCAGAAACACTTTACATGAAAAACTTCAGTAAAATCGTAAATTTGCTACGCACTCCAATGAAAATCATTTTTTATAAATTTAAAACTCATAATTAAATCTATTCAATTTTGTCTTTATTAAAAATTGTAATAAAACAAAACATAGTAAAACATTTTTAACTCAAACTATTATTGCAAGGAGAAATAGCATTAAAAAAATTAATGACAAAATTAGCGCGGGAAACAAAAAACACTCTATAATTGTTAATTGACATATCAAAATGACTTCGCAAGTTATTCGACGTAAAATCAAATATATTTGGATATAAATAGTACGAGAACTATATTACAAAAATATACAGCGTCGCTCTACACCGGCGCCAGTTACATCTACACTAAATCGTTTTTCAACAATTACAATCTCTTATCTCTACACTAATTACATAAATACATTTGTACAGACAGAAAGAGTTAGTGCCTTTACACATAAAGTTGTTTTTATTGTTAAGATATTGTTGATACAACTTCATGTGTGAAGACATAAACGTCCCTGTCTGTGTGTACATCGTTCGCGTATATGTATGTATTAGTTGTGGTACAGAAATAGTTGCGTACATACAACATTTACGGAAGAGAATTACTTCAAAGACGGATAAAACCACGGAAGATATGCATGTATTGAACTGGCTTAACATGATTTTTTAGCCTTTCCTATTAAAAAAAAAAAAAAAAGAAATACATTAATGCACGTTTATTTATGTATACAATCGATTGATACTTTTGGACAAGAGTAACTAAATAAATCGATTACAAAAACTGTAATGAATATGACCGAAAAACATTACAATCAAGTTAATCAGCATATAATTCCATTATCCAGCAGGCCTCTATACACAACTGAACTTGACACCTGAAAATGTAATAGCAATGTACATTATGAAATAAAAATATTTTTCTTTGAAAAGCTTTAACAATTGTATACATATAAAAATTTTTATAATTTTTATATAATCCCGTGTGTCGATAAGCATATTGCATGTTTGTAATTATCTGCGACACGAAAATTGCTTAGAAACAATTAATTTTTTTTAAATATCTCATATTACAGGAGAATATATCATTTTACCAGATGAATTTTTTGAGGTATTGACTTTGTATATATAAATCGGCACTTAAATTTAAGTAGAGT
Organism: Pseudomyrmex dendroicus; assembly: GCA_014825645.1. Taxonomy (NCBI): domain Eukaryota; kingdom Metazoa; phylum Arthropoda; class Insecta; order Hymenoptera; family Formicidae; genus Pseudomyrmex; species Pseudomyrmex dendroicus. The sequence continues at coordinate 2,659 of QVNZ01022784.1, read as the reverse complement.
TAAATATGTGTACCGTCGTCACTGGAGTAGCAGTTATGGCAGTGGAGCTTATGATTTCGGACACGCACATCGGTTCCCATCAGTCCATCGCCAAGACGCACGTGGCATACGCAACATTTGAAGCACTCCATATGATAAAACAATCGTAAACTCTCGATTATCATCGCTGCACCTCGACCTAAGAGAGATTGCGTAAAATATTATGTGTTTATTAATAATAAAAAAAAGTTGTTCCAGACTCAATTCGGTTACCTAATTCCTCTCCGCAATGCGAACACTTCTTCTTTCCGCTCACGCTTAGCATTTTCTCTTGATTACCATTATTACTTGCAGTTGGTGCGTTTTGTGTTTTCTGAGACTGCACCGTGTATTGCGACGGTTGATGCTGCACAGTTGATACATGTTCTTGGCTGTGAATTTGTTCTTGTCTAAAAGAGAAATGTGCTCTTATAATTAATTATGTATGTTAAATATATTTTTTACATAACGAATTAAGAATTTGAAGGCTCGTACAGTTGAAGTATGTCTTAGAAGTCGTAGTAAAGTAAAAAGTAAGAAGAAGTCGTAGTAAAACTAATAATGAAATTACAACGATGATAAGAGCCGATCGCTAAATGTTTTGCGAATAAATATATTTAAATATATTTATATTTTTTACATACTTGGCACAACAAACTTATATACATATAATTATATGTATTATATGTACAATGTATATATATACACACACCCACACACGTTATATTAATATTCTTTACCTTCTTCTTGTCGAAAGAGGTTTGTCCTGTGTTTTGTTTTGTACCCTCTGTGTTAAAGTTTGTATGATAGAATCGGGTAATGGTTTGTTATCTGCTCGAATTAAAGCATTATATGGTACGGAGGTACCAGTCACATGCGATTGAGATTTACGCATCACTTGATTTCTTTCGTTAATTCTCCTTTGTTCTGCTTCCTATCGAAAAAAGCATACAATTAAGATAATAACAGAATCACGAATTTTATTAGAAACAATGTAGTAAATTCAACGGTCTTTAACAAGTAGATATTAATAATATTTATATTTCTAACTATCTTTACAAATGAAATATTGCTGTCCTCATTAAAGTCTTCATTAGCCACATTCCATTTGCAAAAATATAAATAATGTTATTAGTAACATCCAAAAATCTTGCTTGTTAAAGATCGTCTGAAATTATTATATTGTTTTTTATACCAAGCGCTTTTATATCACATCATGTAATATCAATGATATAAGAATTATTGACACTTTTCTGCATGTTCAACTGACTATGAGTGTAAAGTCGAAATTCTATGTACAAATACTTTTAATTAATTGTGTATATTATTTAATGAAAACGAACCTGAATAAGCCAATGTTGGTAATTTACATCATGAGCACCTCTCGGCACGTCACTTTTTCTTCGCTGCACCCACTGATCACCTTGAACGAGTCGCGGTCGCGGTACCGCGCTTAAAGCCTGTAATGTTTGCTTGGACATTTGTTGGCCAGCGTGATTGGTAAGCGTTGTGGTCGATGAACTCTCCCGAATTGATGCATTTACTTGTTGAGGAATCGAATCCGCGGACGGTATACGGCTGTTTCTGTGATTTTAAACAAGACACTTTAATAATAGCGATTACTGTGTATTAATGCAGCAAAATAGAACTATTTGTTTTATATTATACTATTATATGAAGAATTGGTTTATTTATATGTATATGATGTAGTAAAATAAAATTTAATACAGCATAACAAAAGTTCATATAATCTACTATTACTAACCTGATAGTAACATCTTTCTGTCTTTGATCTGGCATACGTGGTTTAGTAAGCGGTACTGGCGGAGGTGGTGGTCTTCTTTTTGAAGCGTCTTGGAATTGCAAGTTTGGCATCGAGGATCTGTAATTTACTGTAGCGGGAGCATATTTGTATTGCTGCGTAGTTTTAATAGAATTCTGCGCAACGTCTTGCAAGGATTTCCATTGTTCCTGTAGTTGTTCAACCAGTCTTTGTTGCTTTTGCTCACGATAAGCCAAATTATTGCGTTGCCTTTTTAATTCTTCTTGCTCCAGCTGCAAAAGTTCTCTTTCCACTCGTAGTACTTCCTATAATGATATATAATATTAAATAAATTATTACTATTATTATTATAAAAATTACTAGTCATTTCCTTGAATGCATTGCTAATTCTACTACACTATTAAATTTACATTTAAGAAAAAAAACACCAGAATGACTTCAAAATAATACGGAAACTTTAATCAGAATTATAAAAATTTAATGTTGAAGTGCCAACTTAACACACGTCTTTAAACATCATTTTATTAAAAATTCTTATTTCCATAATGTAATGATCGTACAATAGCAATATAAGATTTAAATTTTAATGCCATTACAATTATTTATTTCAATTGCCGAAGTCCAAAAAAGTTGATAAACGTCGAAGAATATACATATATATATTTGTGGCTGAGATATTCAACAATAAAAAAAAAAGTCTTTTTGAAAAGCTTTTCTTTTCTTATTTCTTTTCTTATTTTTTTAGTAATTAAAAGCGTTTTTAGTGACTTTTTTATTTAAAAAGAAACATGAAGATCGAAAAACTCGAATTATTTTTAACAGTATTTATGTTGTTTCTAATCTATTAAGACATTTTAA
>QVNZ01022783.1:0-18436 GCA_014825645.1 Pseudomyrmex dendroicus | reverse complement strand
TTTGTTGTTTGTATTTTTTTAATCTCTCACTCACATCGCATCATTCATTCAAAAAACAACTTAAACTTATATTTAAGGCACATTTTCGCGTTATTGTATTATTTCTTAATGGAATAAAATCATCGCACAATAGTTGTTAAACGACAAGATAGTGAATAATTGCGATCGATAAAACAAGCAATGTCGGAGAATAGATCGATCGCAGATTGTTCGTTGAGGTTTCTCTCTGCGCATTTTTACGTTTTTTCATCCTTTTAATCTGCTTTACACCACGGAATAATCTTCGATCAGAGTCTCGCCAAAATGAGTTACAACGTAATCGTGATAATACATCATTATACAAAGTGGTTGCCCGATGATGAGACTTGCCCATACGACAATGTTGCCCCATCTGGCGCCACAGTATCGCTCCGTCATCTTGCTCAACACCGACAGTGGTATCTAGAATGAACAATTAGCGTTGCACGACCGGAATATCCATACTTATGAGCGCGAACTAAATCTTGTATGTGCATACATGACGTATTGTAATGCGCAACGTAATTTCATGTAAAGATGCATGGCGAATGATGTTGCAATGTCTACAATTGTGAAATCTCTCTATATCGCTTGCACAACAACTACACGAGACATGTCAATTACAAGGTCTATCATGGTCCGACGTTATGTTTTAAATACGAATTTTTTTTATTTAACTAGAATGTTTTTTTCTCTCATAGCTTGAAAAAGTTTTAATTCTATTTTAGGATCAACTGATCTTGAACGAGTGTTATTGAAAATGCCTGAAATATGGCATGGTCTTTGAAGGATCAATAAGAATTTCTCGATGTTAGAGTCAATATTTGCACAATCAACAATACATACGAAGTAAACGCTCGAAGCTCTTACCTGTCCCATCATACCCATAAACGCCCATATCTTGAAGGTTTTTAAAGGTACGCTTACGAGATATTCGTGAAAAAAGGCGCTGATGAAAAATACGGTGACCGATGCTGTCGTCTTACCGTAACCCATCTCTACGACCGGAATATAAAGATGTCTGTAAAATATAAATATAAAAACGTGATGTGAAATTTTTTGCGTTTTTAAAAATTTTAAAAATAAAATTTATTGTTCATTTGAAGATAAGTATCAAATTTTCTTTCTTGACTCTTTTTCCAATAATAGCTTTTGTAAAAGAGAAAAACACATGATATTTCGATTAAATCTTTGCAATCAAATCGTCGGAAAATACTCTAACAGCGGCGGTTTAATCGCGATTGAAATTGGTGATTCTAAGCCTGATAACGAGAAGCACGTTTAGAGCACGCTCGCCTGTTATTATAACGACAATGCTATTATCGGCATCACAAAGGACTACGCATTGTCACAGAATCTTAGACGATAGAATACACACAAAAGCTGTGTGCTCGCTCCGATAAGGTAAATACGATTGCCGAAGACGCGCGAAGTCAAGAGGTCCCGAAAAATTAAAGTAATATTCGGGAAAGTTTTGCCAAGATTGGCGACATTCTCCCATTATCGGTCTAGCTTGTGTATAGCGAGACAAGAAACGGGTAACTCGGAACAAGATCGTTAGCCGTCTGGTTATCGGTGCAGCTGCATCAGAAAGAAGGCAAGACGCGCGAAGGAGTATGTTCCGGGAGAAAGGACGGTAAAAGAAGCACCGAGATAGAAGAGAATGGCGGAAGGAAAGAAAATTCAAAGATCGGACGTCGCCGACGACAGTTTTGAGGGTTTCAAGAGCTTGCACGTTTTACCGCGTCTTCAGAACTCTTTTTTTTTTTTTTTTTTTTTTCCAAAGCGAGCGTCTTCTTCGCGGCGAAGCGTTCGGGAACATTCGCAGTTATAGAGGTATTATAAGTGCCGCGAGGAATAAACAGCCTTAAGTGCGCATCGCGATGCGTATCGGCTTTTCCTATTACAAACCGCTGAAAAGACGCTCCGCAGTCGTCGTCGGCCTCGACGTTGTCGTCAACCTACGTACGTCTGCGTTTCTCCTTCTCTCCCCTCGTCGTCCGGGGAGCATTTCCATTTTCACCTCAACTTCCCTTCCCGCGCGCACTATGGGCTGCATGCCAGTCGCAGCTTGCAATTGCAGCTGCGTATCTCGGTTAGAACGGGGAAGAAAAAAAAAACAGAAACGACCGACCCCGTAAGCCGCGCAGGTGCGTCGTTGAGGATAAAAAAGGAGCGCCGAGCTCCTTTGGAGTAAGACTTGGAAATTCGTGTCGCGGAAACTCGCGCGACGTCTCTCTCTCTTTAGTGTGAAACCTTATTTTCTCTATTTTTATATCATTTATAAAAGGAAAACATGGCGAGTCATTTTCACGTTACGTGTCGCGTTTTATATAAGAAACGCGTCGTAAGACACAGTGTCGCTCTGGTCGCACGATGTCAAATTGCCGTCTTCTACATATATACGTTTGTCATGACTAATTCGAGAAACGAGCGTTTTCTCTTAAGGGAGCGATAAAATTAAGTGCTTTTGTCGCAATATATTCGTATTAAATAAACAGTACTCCGCAATAATCAAGAAAAAAATCCTTTGTACACTCTTCACAAAAAGCAAAATATCATCTCATCGCGAGTTATCTAATGTCTGACACAAAGTATGGTAAATCGTCTCTTTATATGACATTCATGGTAAATCCGCGCAGTTTACACATGGCAATTCCGACGGCTTCTTTTTCTCTCGGTCACATAATAAGAACTTCGTACGGCTACCACTTTTACAGGGATTTAAACTTTCTTTTGGGCTACTACCCGAAGTACAAAGAACTCGGCGCGGGTTCGTGAAAGGAGGCCGTCACTATGGGCTCGAGTTGTTAGGTGCACGTGCGATGGGTTACCGTGGAAGATGGAAAGCCCGCTGGAAAAGTCTTTCGGAAGTTCGCTGATTGTATTGAGCGAGGGATGTATAATCTAATGTGGCGACGACAGCTGAGATGTATGAGTTGAAGGAGACATTTTAGGTGGAATAAAAGGTTTTTGCGCGCACGAAAGCTCATCCTTGCAAGACGAAATACTGTCTCTCGAATAACGCGTGCGATCTAATGTAACATGTTTTCATGTGTCTCACATACAAACTGGAATTTCTCTCGTAATTTTAAAACCATAAAATAATTTAAATCGCATAAATGTATGTTATTTAGCAGAATTTATATGCAACCACGTTTATTAAATTAGAATAAAATTTCTATGTACATAATTTTGCAAAACATTACTCGAATTTACAAAACTAAAAACAGACGATAATGTGATATCGTTTTTTTCGCTTGCTTGATGTTTGCACGACGCCGGTGTTACCCGAGAGTATTTCGCGTCAAAATGACGGCTGCTATGAAACAGACTTCGGCGCAAGACGCGTATTACGTTATTATATAATCATATTATCCTTACAAGTCGAGTCAAAGATGCAAAGTACGCAAAGTAAGGGTGAGTTTTTCCTTCTACGCGAGAAAGTTGAGTGTTACAGAACAAAGAGATGGGAAGAGTAAACAGCGCGAGAGAGCAGCACACAAGAAAGAGAAAAGAATAAGAGAAAGAGAGATAGTCACGTTTCGTTATAAACCGGACCTTTGATCGACTTTCTCTGTTCTACTTAAGCAAGGTTAAACTTTGTTAATGAGTATGCCCTGCTTTAAGAAGATTTAATTACATTTTTCGCGAGTTTCTGTCTGGTTGTTTATAAAAAACACAAAAAAAGCTGAAGTGTTTTCAAGAACCAGAAATTTTCAGCTGCACGCACATTATAAGTTAATTGTGTGTTACACAAATTTTATTATATATATATATATATGTATATAAATAATAAAGTAACATTATATAAGAGTTAAAATTACATATAAGAATTAACTTACTTAGATAAGAATTTAAACATAAATAGAAAATTGTTACAGCTGAATCTCGAGATCGAAAAGAAACAAAAATAAAAAAAACACTATTGAAAATAAAAACAGATAATACAATGTACGCGAAAAAATGTCAGATATCAAACATTACTATAAATAAACATTATATTTTATTTACCGTACGGCCCAACGATGAACTGGCATGTTCCAAGTTCTCCAGAAAGTATCAATATTGTTGGCATTCCACCAGTCGCAATAGAAATTTCGATCCGCAAAGTGTAGCAGTTCGCCCATCAAATTCAAGAAGGAGTGAAACGTCAGATAGAAGAAACAAAGCCATACTAAGTGATTCGGTATCTGAAGCAAAGATTCATGTATGTATAAATTATTTATCGTCATAGTTTTCTATCATCTATTAGTATTATCTATCAGTTTTGCCAGAAGCAACTTTCAATAGAAGTAAAAAAAAAAAAAAAAAAAAAAAAAAAAAGAATCTGAAACGCAGAAAGCAAAGAAGGAAGTTGCAATTATGGAAAAGTAGAAGAAAATCGTCAAAGCTCTCTCCTTTTTTGACTGTATATGTTTTTAATGGAGTGAATAAAATGCGATGCCCGATAACGACGCCGGAAAAAGTTAACTGAAACGAGGGTAATCAGCGCACGGAGACGAGCGTATTGCAGTATTATTTACGCATCTGCAGATGAAAGTGACACGACTGTATAACGAACTTATAAATTATCTCGTCTGTTCCTTTAATTACGCTTTAATGGAAGTAATTTAGACCGATTCTTTGATCATTTATCGCATGCATAATGCGATGTGCTGCTCAAATATTAATATTCCATCTGATTGTAAATTATATTTTCTGAATATATAATCCTTCTCTTTTCTCTTAAGCTATAAGAAGAGAAAATACACGATTATACATTCTATACGTTGCTACGTACATATATTTACATTGCATTCTTGACAGTTGATTGGATCTCTTAAGATTTTGTTCTTTAAGATTGATTGTTTTCCCTTGTGACGCAACATTGTTGACATTTTCCGTGGCAAAACAACCAAAATAAATGTTTCTGCATCAAAGAAGCAGCGCGACGAGAAGGAAAAAAGAACAAAAGTATAGGCTCGACCTAACATCAGACGAATACCTTTGCGAAAATTTCTCGACGGACTGCTCGCTTCATGGGGAAGAATTTCGAAGTTATTTCGTTTCGGATGCCATTTTCGGAGCCGCCGAGTTGCGGTATCATCCGCGTGCTTCCACCGAGCTCTCTCACGCGAAGCAAAAGACTTAATAATGTTGCCAGACACAAAGGTCAAGTCTTTTGCGACGCGAAGCATCCGCGGCACTTTCTCGAAAAAAGGACAGAGGACCCTTCAGCACTTCCTCCCGGTCCCCAGCAACCTCTTCCGGCGTTCACGGTAGTGCGGGAAAACTTACCTCGGCGTTTTAATTTCGTTTACTCGGGGATGCTACCAAGGAAGAGAAAAAGAAAGACGGAGAAGGAGTTGGGATCTGCGAAGAGGGAATGACGACGCTGAGGGGAAGAGAGGAAAGCTGAAGGCAGCCAAAGCAAAAGCCAGTGAATCGTTTGAGACACGTCGACGATACCACAAAGGGAAAAGCGGTAAACTTTAAGCTGCCTCCTTGGCCAGAGGCTATCTCAGAGAAGGAAGCGCTTGCTCTCCAAGGGGTTATACGGGAGATGTAAAATCTTACCGGTGAAACGCGACCAAAGGATACGTGCGCGCGCTCACGCGTGTGTATGGCATTTCATCGATACTGAGAAACTTTGAAGGCGAAAATATGTTGATTTCGAAATGTTCGAATCCTTTAAATTCTTCTATGTATCCGCGCGCTACGTCTTGAAATTCTGTGAAATGTTATCTCTTAGAATTTCTGAATCTTTCTTTGTTTATCAAATCTTTATACATACGTATCGATTTTGAGATATATTCGTACCTATATCTGTTAGAATTTGAATTTCTCTCTGTATCACAATGCGAAAATACATCTTTTTCCACAATATGTCTCTCTTCTTCCTTTCGAAGGGATTTCTATCTAGAAATTGACTCTTCTTCTTTTTCCCGAGATCTCGTATACAGATTACTGATTAATGTCGAGATCCAAGAAAGATCTAATATCGAAACCAGCGAATGGTTTACAAGATATCGCGCGCGCGCGCGCACACGGATTGCGCGAACAGAAGAGCGTTCATTCATATTGATGCACGATTCGAACTATCGTTCGTCGCGCAAGAAACTAGCAATACCGTCCGATTCGTGCTTGATCCCATCGCCAACCGCATAACATTAATGCGTGCTTGGCTTACGTGCACTATCCGCCGCGTCGATTTTCATCGATAATGCAGGAATATTGGATTACTACGAGCGATCCGCGCGTGAATTTTCTGCACGCGCATATCAATACGTACGTAACGCTCAATATATAGATCGATGTATCCGCGTCATTAGTATTTAGAAAAAAATTAATAAAAAAATGAGAACGAGGCGAACCTGTACCTAAGCGCGTACATCGCCGATAATCGATATTTTCCATTTTCTTCTCGATCGCTTCTCGACGTTACCCACTCTTGGAGTGCTATTCTCTTTCCCTCTCTCTCTCTCTCTTTGTGTCCTAAGAATGTATAACACACATCTGTCTATCGGAAACGTTTACGCTTACTAGGAAAGGACATTAACATGTGAAAGACATAATCTAGTAATGACAAGATAGAAAATGTAAATACAAGTAGATCGAATTTTTTAAACTTTTCCGAGAACTAGAGCTATTGGCTTGCGAGAGTGAAGCTATATTATGCGAATAAATATGCAAACGCTGAATAATCAAAGTTAGCGCACAAGATTGCTCGGAAAGAACTCTACCAAAGATAAATATTGATCGATAGTGAATATTCGAGTGCTCGTATAGCTATTCACAAATAATTTCAAATGTAACAATGTTGTATCAACACATTATACAATCCAATCGGCAACGATTGATATTGAAGATATGGTATATGCTACGTCTATCAATAACGCGAGAATATCTTGTCGTCTAAAGAACATTTATACTGTGTGTCCATTGATAGTTACAATCTTTGTACAAAAGCGACGAGCCGTTTTGCGCTTTCGAGTGATTTTCACAGTCAAAGGAATTTCGGTACGAGGCACGCAAAGTGTGTAAAGAGCGACGAGATCGAGACGAAAGACGGGAGAAAAGAGAAAGCAGGGGCTTCGCTAGCAGGGCGAAATGCCGTTTCTCCATTACGACGAGATTAAAGTCTTGTCCTGTACCTTGTGTCCCGTTTCTTCGACTTCGTACATAAAAACCGCAATTAACTCTCGACAGTCCACGACAGATCTCCCGGCTATTTGCAGTGCAAACGAAAAGTAAGGATGTGCGAAAGATCGGAGGAGTGAAACCGGTTCGGCGATCGGTAAACAATTATTTTTTCCGCGCGCGCAAAAACAAACATAATGTCACGACCGCTGCGAATGAGCAACCGCCGTTTGCTTCGTCTTATTGGAAAGAACTTTTCTTCCAGACGCATGCTCACCTTAGGGTACACTCTCGCTCTTGTGCAGGGGGGAATTTATTTTGCCCTGAGGTTAGGTTTTCTCTCTTCGTGCGTTATTAAAGAACGCGTCGAAGAATTCTTTTTCTGTTTCGACGGTCGATGCTTTTATTTCTCTCGAGACCTTATTCAGACACGATATCTTTCCTCAAACATGGCTTTGCTTCGATTTGCACACGTATATTCTAGTTGAACTGTGTTCAACGTAATATTTAATTGCATCTTACTTCAAGATTCTGATCTTGAGGTTTACAAATCGAGCTGCGAGAAATAAAACGAATATAAATAAATCACAAATGCAATTTTCAGAGTTTTTACGTGTCGTCTTTCACGGCGTAATAATAATGTATCAGGTGTAGACAAATATTTAATATTAATATCTTAATTTGTTTATAAACAAGTTTTACATGTATTTCACATCGAAATTATTCGAGTCGCGCGTTGTGGCATCTCGTCGGAAAAAGTTGACGACACAAATCGCGACGAGTGCGGCGATAATTAACAGTACAGCCGACTCAATTAACGTGGAGAGCGAACGGAAGTTCCATAACAAAACTCGGTCATGCACGACCGTCGGTCTACTGTTTTAATCGCAAATAATCGACATCTACCGAACGCAGGTCGAATTTGGCGACGAGAAAGTCTGGTCGCCGCGCGCGGCGTTATACACGCTTCCGAGGACAGTCGCTTTGGGACGAATTCATATAATTGAATTCGGTTCACTGGACTCCGCCCAGCACTCGAAACACAACGGCCGGCTAGTTTCGATCCGAAGCATCCGAGCTAACGAGAGAATAACGAGCGACAGCGAATGAACGGACGCGGAATCGCTCGGACCCGATCTGAACGTCGAAGAGTATCAGAGCGTGTCGGCGCGCCATGCAAGGAGAACACGAATAAAAAGACACGATGAGCGCTATAGCGCTCGCATGAACGAATCCTTGCAGCGCGCATATCGGTTCACTTTTTTTTTTTTTTTTTTTTTTTTTTTTTTTTTTGCGCTACGAATATATGTTCTCGATGCGTAGGATATTCTAAAACAATCGTATCTACGTTTCTCGTTTTCTCAAAAAAACTAACAGTTATCAGAATTTAAAATGGACAATGGAGTATGAATAATAGCGGACTTTAATTCTGTAATAAGCTACAATAAAAACATTTCATGTACAGATAAAATTGATTTTTAGTTAAAAAGAATCTTATCAATTCTTTTAATTAAAAAAAAAAAAATTATATATACTTGAAAAGTACTACAAAAATTAAAATTCTTCTGGGAATTAAGAGAGATCTCTATAGATTATTAATTCTGTGGATTATTTTATAATTTCTAAGTTTTACAAATACAAAAATTTTTTATGTTAAAAAATTATAATTTTTGTACCATCTTTTACGTGCGCTTTCTAGCAAACTGCTTTTATAGCGAAAGAAAAAACAAAGGAATCGGAAGTATGAAAACAACATCCTTGGTGTATCGTTGTGCATCGATCTCCCTGCGGACTTGGCGACAAACGACCTTTTTCCATCGTCGAGCGTGCATATTTCACCCGGAAGCGTCACGGGAATACGGCCGACGCACGACGAAACTTAAATCAGGAATTCATAGATTCCGGCGTACTTTCCACAACAGAGAGAGAGAGAGAGAGAGAGAGAGAAAGGGGAAAGAAGAAAAAGAAAGAGAGAGCCCGAAGCTCTCACAGGGCCTTCTTTGTATCCTTACCAGACTCGCTCTTTCTTGAAGAAACACAACATTTCTATTTCACGTTCTCATGGATAGCTTACTTTATTTTCCGACGTGCAACAGATCCAACTTATCGTAAAGTGAGTACTCTAACCGAGACCATTGAAGTTAACCGTCTCTTACTTAAAAAAAAAAAAAAAAAAAAAAAAAAGAAGACGTAAAACGAGCGCGAGTTATTAAATCGGCGAATAAAAAAAAAACGACATTATATCCGCGAGATATGAATAGTTAAATCGCGCTAAGTAGTCTTTATGAAGGGTCCTGAATATTCTACGTTATCTATCTGAAAATCCTATCTTAGGCATTCCGGATTATGTTCTTGCTCAAAGTTCGCACGGGAAAGCTGGCGTCAGCTTGCAGACTTATGCACCACGTGGATTTACAACATGTTGCATTAAGCGCAACGTTTATCGACGACACATAGTTCGATACGAGTTTTCTCTGCCTCTGCGTTCTCCACGGCTGTCGAACGAGCTCGTAGCCGTGACAAAGTTCAGACGAAAAGTTGTAAGAGGGGAGAAGATTGAATTCGCAAATATTGCCCCGAGGTTTTTCCCATAAGAGGTGTGTGCGAAGAAGGAAAAGAGAAGAAAATCTAACGCGGAAAATTGAAAGTATCTATCTACAGAGCATGAACAATAATATGACAATGAGCTTTTATCTATAAAAGAAACGCTTTAGAAAAAAATAATATGTGAAATAATAAAATAAAAATAATATATATTTTCGATTCTCTAATATATATCTTTTAGAATAGTGTGTGTACGTGACACATATAATAAAATAATATAAATGTCTCATGTCTCGCAAACAATAATATTTGCGGCAGTAATATTTGCGCGTATATTAAATAACGTTTAATAGCGATTCGAGTCTTCATTCATGAGACGTTCGTTTTAATCACAATAAAGTTTTGATAATTGTCGACTTTCAGCGTATACAGATGTTTCGGACTCATCCGTTATGCGCTTATAAATTTGCACGTGTACGTAGATATATGTGTGTACTCACCGCCAGCTTGAGAAGACGCTCCGAGGCCTTGGCTACGTCCATATTCTGCAACGCAAACGAGAGAGGCACGAGATTATTAATGTAGAAGGTAAATACGTGGGAAACGTGCGGAAGGGTTGCTTTAAGAGAAAGAGAGAGCAGGAATGAGGTAGATATGCTCCAAAGCTGAACGCAAAACAAATGCAAGAGTTAGAGGTGAGGCGATATGTGTGTGTGCGTGTGTGTATGAATAGGCGAAACACGTTACAAACTACAAAATGTAACTTTCTAATTGGATTTCAGATCGTGAATACAATAAACTGCAGATCACCCGGGCTGAATTATTTTGTACGTCACGCGTGAAAAACGCAATACGAAATCTGCAAAATAAAAAAAATAAAAAAACAAAAATACAAAAAAAAAAAAAAAATACAACAGACCACGGCCGCGATGTGTGCGGGAATTTTTGAGTTGCGCGTTGAAGTTAAATCGAATAAATGTATCGTCAATTTTTTGAAAAAAATGCAATATTTGTTCGCATTTCTATATACGTATACGATATACGCTATTCTCTGTTGCAGTACAATTGAAGGTTTGTTTTCATGCAAAATTAAATTAACGTTAGTATCGAGAAAACAAACTGCAATGTTTAATACGTTTAATGCTAATATATCATTTCATAGTAATATTTTGTATATCTCACTTTAAATAATATTATTTTATCAGTGCAAATATAAAACTGCGATAAAAATTATTAATTAGAAACAGAATATTCACACATATGTAAAAATAAATAATTAGATCATGTGACATTGCAGAGATTATTACAATATAAATACATCATTCTTCTTAATGTGTGAATTATTTTTCGCGCTTATATATTTAAAATAAAGTTATTCCATTACACAGCGAGGTGTTGAAATTCCATTACCGAATATCATATATCGAAATACCCACACATAAGTGTGTATGTTTTTTTTAACATCAAAATTTTATATAACAGGCGTAAGTGAATTTCATATTTTTCGCAGATTCAATTGAATAAATGAATTAATCAACGAAGTTTATCGGAATTCCAAATCCGAGTTAACGCTCTTAAGGTGCACCCTATTAAATTAAACAGCGAACTTTTTAACTTGATTTAACAATAGCTACCGAGCGAAGACATCCGAGATTTTCTTCTTCTGTCTAATGCAGATTTATATGCTCGGTTTATATGCCGAACAAGAGAGAGAGAGAGAGAGAGAGAAAAGCTTTTCGCCGATAGAACTGATATTTCGTACGCGGCGCTAATTGAACACGAGGGAAGGAAGCCTGTCCCATTTCCCGACGTCCCGCTTAAGTGGCGATTGTCGGCGAGAGGTTCCTCCAAATGCTACAACAGCCAGCCGTGCTTGTACACCATGCTTGCAAATAAATACCCGTGGAGCTTTCCCGTGATTTCAACACGTCATTATTACGTGCACCTACATCGCCGCTAGTCGCATTTTCTTTTAACTAAGTACAACATCTTTTTGTAAAACGTAAAAAAAATTACGAACAATTTGTTTAAGAAATATTATTGCACATTAATTTAAAAATCTTTATAACATAAAAATTTTTACTTGAATCTAATAAGTAGAAATTCTTGTTACTCTACTTGTGATGAAATATAAGAAAAGAATATAGGGATACTCATATATAATATTTATAGATTTTGAGAAATCTAGTTTTAGTTTTGCAAAATATAATTTCTACACCAATGTACAAAATATTGAGAAATAACAAAAATAGAATTAAAAACTCGAGAATGACAATGCGTTTTGTTTCCCAATTTAGCAACGTAGAGCGGATTGAAATGACAATATGAAGCACACGCAACTGGATCACGCTAATTGCAATTATCGTGACATATTGCCGTTATTACAGTTAATATTCTGTAGCACACGCGCAGTGGCAACACGATGTTAATTAAATCACTCGCATTTATGTCGCCGTTGTGACACGTTAAATAGAAAAACGACAAAGGCGAAATAGAGAATGACCGTATTATATGGCGATCCGCAAGTCAATATGTAATGCGCGGAACGATTAACGTGCGTCGCAAATTCTACCCGCTTGTGCATATGACAGACAATGCGTTTGATTATCGCAACATTTTAAAGCAAAGCTTGGGAACTAATTGCAAATTATCGTTTTAAGAGATTTTAGTGAGTGGCAATAAAGTTCAAGACTGCGTCGTAAACAACGATTCCGAAGAAAATGATTTTTTTACGACAGCAACAAGTTGTCTCAACGAGAATTTCATGTTTCCTTAACGCCAACTTTACGGCGCGGCTTAATGAGACACGATACGTAATGCGGCCTGATAATTACGATTCGAGACATAGCGAGCTCGGTTTGTGCACATGTGCTATAAAACGTGATAGTTATTGAACAATTAAGAAAAAACGTTTAAAAGAAAACAATAACAAAACTAATCTAGAAAAGTGTAAAAAAAACGCGCGAAGGAAAATAATTATTAAATACAAATCCGAACAAATTATATTTTTCGTGAAGAAATATTTTAATTATAATAGTTGTCTCTGATAACGATAATTTTGTTTGTTCGATCTTCTCGATACAAATCATCAGAGATACAGAAAATAAACAAAGTAAACAAAATTTATCTCTTGAATGCAATCATACACTAATAATAGTAAAATGTTTGTTCGTATTGTTGCACGGTTTGCAAGATATGTATTACCTACTATGAAATCGCATTTCCAGTAATTGCATTCTGCGTGAAACTGCTGCGAGGGTGCTTGCAGCTACGATGAAGACTCGAGAGAGCCTCTGTGGATGAATAGCGGCACTTGAGACGGATGAAAAGAAGGGGTGACGGAAGGTGTTTGAAGATTCGAAAATAAAGAGTAGATCTCTTTCCGAATGATCGCGTCCAAAACACTTCGTGTAACTAGTTGAGTCTCTATATTTTTTTCTTTTGTCCTTTCTTTTCACTATCTACTCTATATCTATACACCTTGTAAGTGTTAATGAGTATGACACATGTTAAATATCAGAAAAATTATACTAATAGATTCGAAAAAAAAACCGAGCATTAATACAGTAATAGCTTTGAAGTCGCAAAGCTATTACTGTATTAATGCTCCGAAAACTTCTTCTCTTCAACGACTTTACTCTGTCATTTTTTCTTGTTGGCTTTACAGTCGAGTGTTGATGTTCTTTTCGCGGCGGTGTGAAAGCGAGCGTTGCTGCCGGTATGCTCTAACGAATATTCACGTTGCAGAGCTGCGATTGCGAGAGAAGATGAGAAAAACGAAAGATAAATGCGAGAAGAGGGGAGAAGTGAGAAAAGATTTCCTCGCCATCGTGCGCCATCGGGAAAACGAGTACTCCTACCCTTGTTCGTCGTCGGTCGTTTCCTTCGTCCGCCGTCGTTTCAATTAGCGCCGAGAGATTTACGGCTTTGCATCCACGAACACCTTGTCCCGCCGCCGGGAAGAGTCCTCGAGATACTGGGAATTCGCTCCCGGTCGAATTGAATCCCGGCCGATTGACAATGGCGCGAACGAGAGATGCTTACGTACGACATTGCGGACCTTACGTTATCGACCTTACTCTCATCGCGTACGTACGCGGATGGATCTTTGAAGAATTTTACGAGCTATAGGCGAGCGTGAATATGTTTGATCTTCTGATAAAATTCTCGAGAGGTTGTCTAAACCAAGCGAGTTTTCGGAACAAAGTTCTTATTTTGATTGCGACGGCTTTTTATCTATCAGTATTTGACAGCTGCAAACTGCATAGCAAATCGCAGGCAGTTCGAAAAAAGAACCGATCGCGTGAGAGAAAAATAACAATAAATTCGGGACACGCGAGATATGACGACTTTACATGCCTTTTTCGGAAAGGAAACATGCGCCGAAATAAATTCTGTTTTCGTCACGCGAAAAACAGTAGCGTTTATTAACGTTTGTCAATTGAGTTTCCGTCGAGTTTCCTCTATCTGTCTTATGCGACAAATCTGTTTTTCGCCGAATTAACGCGCGTGTGTGTGTGTGTGTGTTACTCCTAGAATTTAACTCAACTCCTTTCCGGCAGCAACCAAAATATTTACTTCGATCTGACAACTTCCAGAGTCGCACTTCCAGACTACGCTACTGGAGCGCGGTGGAAGACAAATAGGATTAAAAGGCACTCGACGTGGTCTTAAGTGTTTCGTGCCGGAGCGCTGGCAAAAAGGGGGTTCCGCGGACAACTACCCTCACCGTTCTCCATTCGACGACGTCTTCCGTTACCAGTTAGCGGTCGAATAAATACCTTCTGCATTTTCTCTTCCCACGTCGCGACAAACCCGAGAAAAAAAGATGAAACAATAACTGGCTCCGTGGCTGTAACGAGTTTCGCCAAAGTCGTGAGACAATTGAGTCTCTTCTTTACAAGAGATTTTATCTCAACTTCTCTGGGACTCTTTTTTGATCACGACCGTCCCACAAGATTGAAATGTTTCCGTAGCATGTTTCCACGCACTGCACCAATTGCTCTGTCGCTTCTTGCTGTCAGTTAAAAGTCAAAGAAATATCGCTTGAGATTCTTCGTTCCGACAAAGATATGTTGCCAATAAAACTTGGTCGTCTTGTTTCTTAGTTCGAGAATGTTAATGTCGGTTGGTTAAACGGCTGGTTGTAATAACGTCCAGTGAGCGGATTTCCAAACTACTTCGGAATAACACTGAAGTTTCGACTGTACTTACACAAAAACGGATTATACAACATCAGAATTCAAAGTTTCCTTTAGAGATACAGAGATTTTAGGAAAAACTTTATAAAACTAGAAGAGAGTTTCACATAAAATGTCAGCACAAAATTTAAAAACTGAAATATGCTTATGCCATACGTCCTTTTATATCTGAAGAAAGAATCACCGACAAAAGGTGCGCGCGCCTCTTTCGCGAAAGTCCGATTCTCGAGTCACGTGCAGTCTCACCGTTTTACTTATTAGCTGCCGCCTTGACAGCGTTTTCTTTTGCTTGCTTATCACAGCGAAAGAATTTTTGCAGCGTCATAACTCGACGCGGAACTTCCGTCCAGCCGACGAACGCATATCGGCGACTTCGATACAAGAAGGTGCAAGGTGCCGGGTTCTGGTATTCTGCGCATTCTGCCTCGACAACGTTGGTCAAGTGTCTGGAATCTTGCCGAGGAGGAAAAAGGAGCAATAGGCGAACGGCGCGCATACCCCAGACAGCTTCTCCCATTTCGCTTCTTGACCGTCGCACACCTTCCTTCGTAAGATCCGATATGCGAAAGAAAAGAGAGAGAAAAGAAAAACTTGCAAACGAATAAAATTTTTTAATACAATCCGCTCTTTTTTCTTTTTTGAAATATTTATATATAATTACTTGTTAGATATAAAAATTGGTTTTTTTCTATATATTCTTTAAAAATTGATACGTTTCTGTTTTAATTTTTATAAAAAGTATATATTTATAATTTTGTATATATATATATATATTAGATTATAAACATAAATAAATCAAGTTTTCTTCGTATCCATAGATATATGGTAATATATATAGAAAATCTCTCTTTTTCTCTCTCTTTTCCAGAAAGATATTCCATATGTTTCGTTGATAGCCGTCATAAAACCGCATGCTTCTCGAGTAACCACCTTCGACGTACCCCCGAAAATCCTTTAAACGCTCATCCCTTTAAGCTGCAGTGTGCCATGAGGCGATAAGCCAACGTTTCATGCACCCTCTTCACCATTTCTCGATCGCTCAATCGATCTACCGAGGTAAAATGCTTCACAATTCCGTAAAAGCTATGGAAAAGCAGGTTGTTATCTTTGCATTTTTGCCACGAAGAAATCGTTTATGATCTTTTTTTATGAACTGCATTGTTGTTACAGTATAACAAAAACAAAAATGTGGTTGTTAGTAGAAAAGCAAAACAAGCAAGTAAAATCTAATATAAATAAAACAATAACTAAAAGTAAGTTAAGAGTAGTTATATTTAGCGCAATTAAAGTGAGCGAAATTACACGTGTCGCACGCAAACGATTTTTCACACGGTATCGGCGCGGCACTTTTTTACGAAACAGACGCAATGTGAAGAATTTCTCAACGCTGGAAGGGTTAATCGGCTACTTGTCAGAGGAAATCGCAGGGATTTCCGGTCGCGCGTTGCCCGTGCGCCGATCTTCTTATCCATTCATTCCGGTCTGTAAGAATAACGAGGCTCAGCCTGGAGCATCGCCGTTAGATAAAAAGCGATTACCCTTCGACAAGCATCATCCGCAGTTATCAATTTCCTCCCCGCGGCTCGTGACCCGGCAGAAGCAATATCCTCGTGGATTTCTTAATCTCGCGCAGTCTTCTTCCCGCCTTCCGAACTTCTTCCTTTCTCACTACCGTGACGTCGGCGACAGTGACAGACCACGCCGAACTAAATCTAGCAAGTACGTCTTCCTTTCGCGCCAGCTGGACGCTCGATCGAGAACTGTCGTTGGATAACTGCGACTCGCAATTATCAGATCCAATTTCTCACCGAGCGAAGAAAGAATAACGCGCAAAAAACGATCTCGAAGCCGGGAGCGTTTGAAAACAGACGAAGGAGATGGTTTACACCAGCTCCTTCTCAGACATTAACTTTCCAGCAGCACTGGCAATTACTTTGCGTTCGGTCGATATCGCGATTTCGTGCGCTTCTATCACAGCAAGGCGAGGAAACGCTGCCGTCACCACGATATTTCCCGCTGCGTCCCCATCGAAGCGTTTCCTTCGAGTCTCTTTGGGGAATGAATGGAAGATGGTTCAGAGAGAGAGAGAAGGAAGAGACGGAGGTGGGAAGGGCCGTTGGAACGATTTGCAGAAGCAATTTGTCCGCGGCGCGAAATCACGCGGCCGAGTTCCCGGAGCCCGGTTTCCCCGCTGAGTGGCTCGTGTCGATCCCGACTCGAGACGATGGAAACGCTTAATAATCCTGTGCAGGATAGTCCCGAACGAAGCGACGGAAAGCTAACTTCTAGAAGAGAGAAAACGGATGACTAATTGAAGAGAATACGAAAGTTCGACCGAGCGATATTATACGGAAAGGAGCAGCTATAGCAAAGTCGCGCGACAAATGTTCGACTGTGGATAACGCGTAAACTACGCGTTTCAAGAAGATTGCTTTGTGATAATATTACAAAGTATATAATACAAAAGGATAAATATTGTGTGTTGTTATTTATATGTTGTTGTTTATTCAACAAACTTAGTGTCAAGAACATTAATGTTAACATATTAGTATCAACCCATCTGTTTTATTAAAGCTATTTCAATTATATATGGTGGATATTTCCCTTGTAAAGAGCAATTAATTTTTAATCACGGATGGAAGCGAAAATTGGAATATCTGATCTGAATGCGTTTTAAATGATATGTTTACGATGCGCCTGCCGTACCAATCTGTTTGCCCGTATTTGCACAAATGATTGAAAATCAGAAAGCGTCGTGGATTGATCAAATTTAATCAAAAATTAATTATATTTCCATTTGCGTTCCTACTTTCTACAAATCAAATGAATCAACTTTTGATACAAGGAGCACGACAAACATTTCATCAATCCCGTTTTCATCAAGTCGCATTTATAAAAGAAAAAGAATATTTTTCAACGAATTTAACAAAAACCTAACGCGCGCTTGTGGTGGCATTAAAGTGTACGAATGGCTGAATTATCAGTAGCTCTAGCGGATCGATAGCGGATTTTCGATAGCATTACGTACGAAATATGGGCGTAGCTGGTGAACCGCGGACGCCCGCCGCGGATCAGCTGCGGTCGAACCCGGCCGCGTAAAAGGTCTCATTTAAATCCATGGCTCTCTCACGGCCACGCAATGGAAAATTTCCATCCGTCGCGCGACGCGACGCGTGCATACATGCAGTTTGCTGCTGCACCGGTCAGAACGACAAACGAACACGCGTGCAAGGCTATGAAGTATGTATAAATATCAAATTACGCGCTCTTCGTACTTCTCTAATTAGCGCTTTAAACTACCAATCCTCCTCCCTCACCTTCTATTTCATCCATCAATGAAGCTTACTTAATTAAGCGTTCGTTATTACACCTCATTGGCGACGATTGATAATTGGCTAATTAACTGTTCCGTGCGTGTGTACGGATTTTTTAATTAATTTAAAATTTGTCGCATCTTTTCACTATATACGTCTGTTTTTATTATACTTTTCATAGAAAAATATAATGAAAATTATGTAAAAAAAAAAAAAAAAAAAAAAAAAAAAAAAAAA
>QVNZ01022780.1:0-13284 GCA_014825645.1 Pseudomyrmex dendroicus | reverse complement strand
CTCTCTTCCTCTTCGATAATATTCCGCATCTGGCCGCAACAATGGCCGATTGTGTGCGGTCCGGCGGAACACATCGCCCGAGGGCACAACTGATTAATTATCCGACGTTACTCTGTTACTCCAAATCGTTTCCTCGAATCGATTCGGTGACGAAGGCGATCGCGGGATGTTCGCGGTGTGTCACGTCACACATCGCAGATTCTGAAAGTTATATCTCAACGCACGAATAGACAAATTTGAGAAACCAGTGTGTTAAATGTTCTCTTCTCGGCTTGGAGGTCGTTAACCTGGTTTAACCGCTGCGATATCGCCACTCGACCTCTTCCAACCTCGTGACAACGTTTCGAAAAGAAATGCATAAGTTTTCCACGCGGAATAATCTGCAATATTAAATTTGTACGTAAATCGCTTGTATTGAGAAAGAAAAAAAAATGAATTTTCTAGAGTAACTCTACCTAGAATCCACCCCGACGCAAAACCGCAAAAGGGTTTCAACAACCCATTGGAAGGGTGTCGCGCGTATCGATCGCGTCCATGTCCACCGTCTCTCGGTCTATCGATAATTCCGAGGCGAAGCAGCGCGCAAGGGTGTAATTCCACCTCTAGACTTAACGATCTCGAAACGATATTCCAGCCGAGCGGCGGTGAAGAAGAGAAAGAGGGAAGGAAAGAGAAAGACGAAGAGAGTAAAGAGGAAAAAAGGAGTGAGAGAACGAGATGAAAGTTTCAGACCGAAATCGAGCTTGCGCTCCATAGACGGCGCAAGTTGCTGTAAGTAGCTTTCCAAGTAGAGTCCATCGCTCGGAGAGAGTGGAAAAAAGTAATCCGTGAAAAAAGAGCTCGTTGTTGCGCCGCTGCGCGTAGCGTTACCGCGTTTCTGCGCGTGCATCGGTCTGACGTGCAGCGCAGCGCTGCGCTACATCGCGCATGCGTCGTCTTGGCCCGCCCGGGCCGCGCAGCGATGGGCCCGATCCGATTTTCCGCGTTCCCCTGTTGCTCAAAATAATAAATTTTATAATACTTTAATTCGGTGAGTAAAACAACAATGTAAATAGATTCAAGATCATCTTAAAAATTAGAGAGCATTTAACTTGGCTATTTTAAAAAGAGGAACTTTTCTTGTAAAAAAGAATCTTACCGTATTTTTACCTCAAGAACACATATGTTTCTCCGAAATGTAAGGTATCGATGACCTCTCGACCCTACTTCAAGCTATCGCTAGTCGTTGCACCGACGGCGACGTTGCCGATTTTCTCCGACATGAGTAAGGGGAAGCGTGTGCGTGCTCTCTCTCTCTCTCTTTCTCTCTGTCTTTCTTTTTCTCCCTTTCATATTCTCTCTTTTTCTCTCCCATAAGCACGTAGTACGGGCAAGGGTGGCCGACCAATTAAATATGGCGGCTACGGTGGGGTGTGGCGCTTGCGCATGCGTGCGGCGGCCGGTGCGCGGTGATCGGCAAAGGGCGTGAGGGAGGGGGTAGACGGGAATTGTCGGGCGGCAGAGAAGGAACCGGCCGGCAAGCAGAAAGCGACGACGAGTGGTTTGTGGTGGTGCGCGCGCCTAACGTTTAAGATAGATTTCACGGAGTGTGTCGCGGGAGATCTCGAGAGGAGGCTTCTCATATATTGAGCGTGAGCAGAAAGGAAACGGAGCGGACGCAGGAGTGAATTTTGAATAAGCGGAATAGCGTGAACGGAAAGAACAAGAAAAAACGGAGTAAAGAGATACCTATCGCGAGAATGACGATGGCAACCGAAACGGAGAACAACGGCCCGGAGAGCAAGGAGATCAAGGACGTGAAGGAGATGAAGGAGGCGCTCAAGGACGACGCGCCGCCGGATAACAAGCAGGAGGAGAAGGACGCAGCGAAGAAGGACGAGGCAGCCGGCAAGAAGGACGATGACGCCGCCGCGACCGCTGCTGCCGGTGGCGCGGCCACGGCACCTACGAAGGCCAATATCGTACACCACCCCGATTACGAAAAGGATGTTGTTTACCTGTATCAGTTCCCGCGGACGCCGTTATTGCCGTCCTTATCACCGTATGGTCTCAAGGTGGAGACGTGGTTGCGGCTCAACGGCATCAAGTACGAGGTAAGTGTCGAGGACCGACCTTTTCTTACGAAAACCGATAATCGGTCATTTCTTTCATCCGCACGTACTTGTTCGTGCGTGTCTAGAACTATCGGTCGGTGCCCGGCGAAGCAGGATCGATTTTCTTTATCATCCAACGCCGGTCCCTCCGACCTCTCTCTCTCTCTCTCTCTTTCTGTCTGCGTTCTTTTCTTTCCGTAAAACGATGCCAAACCCCATAGAATTCCCGTAGGAAATTTTTGAAACCTAAAAATATGAAAGAGCTCCTGTCTCCAAGTCGTAAATTAACAGAGTCAATGTTTTTTCGGGACAGTATGCGAAGTGGAGCGAAGGTTCATTTCCCGCGCAAGAGGAAACAATCGAAGGATTTACAATTTTAACTTGGACATTAGCCAAATTCAAATGAGATCCTTAATCGGATGCTGTGAAATACGAAAGAGCACAACTTGGATCAATTGTTTGCGATATCAAAGATTTGTTATTTTCGTGTTTCTGACAAAATATGCTATCTACGTAGTGGCGATTTAAATTCTCGTTTGCTGCATCGAATGTTGATCGGCGATACTTATGGCGTCACAATTTTCTGCCGCGCTGATGTCGGTTCGCGTTGATTATTCCGTTCATTTTAATGCAACTCTCCGAGTTGATTTACGTGCCAAGATGCAGCACGGCATTTCGCTCGGAAGGAATCAGGGTGTGGATGAAGGGAGCGCAACATACGGACTCTCCTGATGCAATCGAGGCCTGTTTATGCGCGTTTGTGTCGGCACAGACTCAAACAGACCTGCCCGCGCGCGTATTTGTGTTTATTTCTGGAACTGTTTCGACAGGAACATACACGCGTACAGGACGTATTCAGATACATATGCATGTTCAAAGTTTATTTAAAATTATACAAAAGTTCACATTTGTGCGTGCAATTTTTGATCATATATATATTGCACACGTCTGAAATCACATAAAAATGCGTGTAAAGATTGGAATTCAGGCGGTAAGATTAATAAATTTTCTCTGCGCGTAACTCTCCTCGCTCTTCGCTAATTGTCGCGAGACGACCTAGAAGACGTGAATATATTCCCCCGATAGAGATACGGACATTCCGTGGGGGGTAATCTCGTCGCGGCAATAATAATAAAAAAAAAAAAAAAATACACGTGCCTGAACGCACACATTGCAACGCGACGGACATAATTATCCTGCCGCGACGCACGACAAAAATGCATACATAAAGACGGCCTTCGCAGCCGCTTCAAAATGGCGGCTGCTGTCAACTTTCGGAGCGGTGCATTCGATCTGCGTATATGTACATATGCACTTCGGACGCAGAAAACTTCGCGCAAAACTTATGTAGCACAGTGTACTTGCACTCTTGAAACACTCGACGTTTTAATGATTTTTTTTTTTTTTTTTGTAATGGAGAATTTTTACACGTGTAGAAGGCGCTTTTTGATCTCAATGCGCTTTTCACCGCGTTCGATATGTCGTGACGTTAAATTCAACGAATCTCGGTAATGCGCTTCGTGAGAGAATTTCGCTCGATTTCTTCACAAGGAGATACTTTGCAGGAATTTGCTTACGTACGGAATCGGAATACAACTTCTGATATTTACGGCACATCTGTCGCTCCTCCGAAAGACGCGAGATCGGTCGTTTTCTTTACGCTGCGCGATTTTATTGATATAGAAAGCGGGGCACATCCCGGTTTCTGAGACGCTCGCGAGAACGATCTACGAAAGTGTATCTCCGCGCGCGAATCGTTCCGGCCGCGCGCTCATTTCGGCTTCTCTTGAGAAACGGATGCGGAACGATGAAAATAGACACGTTTAAAAAAAAAAAAAAAAAAGAAAAGACGTCTGATATCTCGTCTCGGTGTTTCCCACTGTTTGTTTCGTCGATCGTGCTGTCTCACCGTGTTGTTGTTTCGCAGATCGACGCGATATAAAGGAGATTCCCCGCGTCGTAATCGACTCGATCGTCGCGAGAATCGATTGTTGCTCGCGTCGTCACGGGCGCGCTTTCACGCGCGAAAGTTGAAATTCTTCCCAGCGAGATAGCGCGGCTCGCTTATAATTATCGCGATTCATTAGGACGATATTGTGAGCGAAAATCGTCGCTAATGATCGGGATAATGGCCAATTGAGAATTTGTTCGCCGTTTCGCTTTTGTATCTTCTCGTTGTCGGCCGCTGTGTAATCATTACAAGCTTAGAAGTCTGCGCGTTAAAACGGACCTCACACATTTTCATTACCTGCGAACAAAGTGTTTTCAACTGTTGGCGCAGCTTATGCAAAGCGGAACGCGCATCGAAAACGCACGTTCTACACGTTTGAAGTCACAAAATCACACACAAAAAACTTTCGACCGAGCTTTCTCTTTAAGCATTTTAATTTCCCGCTTTTTAATGTAAATCGATTCTAGAAAATCATCACTTTAAAATAATAATATAATAATAATATAAATCTGCATAACTTTCGTGAAAAAAAAGAAAAATCGTGCTAAGTTCTGGAAGTCCTTTGAGAAATCTTACTGTACTTGTCTGTCGAAGGGACAAGCATATAAATTCCTCGATTTTCAAATTCACATATTTCCGTTTTTCCGTATAATTTCGTATCGTCTAACGTATCTTTTTGGACAATAATTGTCTTTTTTCTGCATTGACGTTCCTGCTTATCTCTGCGTGTCGTTATCCCAACATCTGTTGAGCATAACATTTTTCTTCGAAAGGGCGCGGCGACACGGTTCTCTGTGGATCTGTTTAGATAAAAAATCTCTTTTGTAATAACGCAATTTGATGCTTGAGATTTTCTCCGTCTGAATTTGAAATAGATACTTTTCCAATTTTATCGAAACTGACTGAATCGAACTATAACGATAAAATTTTATTATTATTATTATTGCTGCGACACTTGAAGACCGAGGCGCGCGGCGCCATTTATGGCATGTAAGATTTATAGTTATCGCGCTATCAACTCTGCTTGAATTATTTATAGTTAGATATAAATAGCATGCATAGCTTATACTGATTAGAAGCTATTAATATAATCGCTTTAACGTAATAGGAAGAAATTAATTGTTTGCACGGCTTTTAATTTTACATAGATTTTATATAATAACGTGAACGCGCGAGATGTCTGCTTTCCCAATGAACGCCCATTCCGGACCGCGGTAGAAGTGGAAGAAAAGAGGTCACAGGTAATACGGAGGAAGTTCCTATTGAACTAATCATTACCAAGATAGAGCTACAAATAACGAATGGAATGGTCGAGATCAATTGGTCAGGCTGGCCAATTTCGGACATGCTAACGGATATCAGACTCTCAACGGACGCCGAGAAAGCGTCTTTGTCATATTTTCGAAAGATACTTTCCTCTGGAATCTCCTTTTCTCTCCGCTCTGCATTAATATCTCACGATCAGAATAACCGATATCGTTCTTATTGGCCTGGAGACAGCGCGAGGTCTACTCTAAATCGGGACAGGCGCGCTTTCTTCTGCCGCGCAAAGAGCGGGACGACATTTTTTTGTTATCCCAGTTCCCAGTTTAACTCCTCCCGAATGGAGAATATAGTCTTGTTCACGATCGACGTCTCGAATAAACTTGGAGACCCACTTTTGCGGTATCGGTTGAAGATAGAAAGTCATCGGAAGTTT
Source organism: Pseudomyrmex dendroicus (assembly GCA_014825645.1). Lineage (NCBI taxonomy): Eukaryota > Metazoa > Arthropoda > Insecta > Hymenoptera > Formicidae > Pseudomyrmex > Pseudomyrmex dendroicus. The sequence continues at coordinate 7,541 of QVNZ01022780.1, read as the reverse complement.
TGATTAAGAGGGACTTGCATTTTTTAAGATGCGCTTGGAAGGTTTTTTTTTCATACACTCTAAAGGTGCTTTCCTTCTCGGTGAAGTTGTTGTTTGAATAGTCGTGCGACACGAAACAAACAGACAAAGCTCTTGAGATCTTCGTCTGATAAGTCTAGAACACGCGCATTAATATCGCCGAGGAATGCGGCTTTGTCATTCGCTTTTTTCCCAACCTTGTTATGTAGACGGTGTCCAACCAACGGAATCGTGAAAATGTTGAGCGAATTCTTTTCGTTTCCGCGTCTCTGAGTAACGTTCGATGTTCCAGTGGTTTGAGGAATCAAAATTAGATCGTTGAACAGTACTCGCGAGACTAAGTGGAGGAATTCGCGTCCTCGATAATCGGCGTACCGAGAAATATCCGATTATGATGATTACACATGCCTTTGACGATTAATATTCTAACGAACAGCATTCAGATCTTACCGGGAAGACGAAAACAATGTATCCACGCATAACAAGATTTTAATTTCGTTAAATGCATCAGAATATTATAAAATGCGATTATTTTCGGCATTAATACGGCAGTATTTTTGGCAATTAATACCTCTGTGGATTATAAAATTGAAAATTGAATTTTATTGCACTGAGCCTCATAAATGCGAGCAACGATTAATTTTATTTAACGTTTAATAGTCACTACGGCCGAGTTAGCGATGAGAATATTTTATAAAATTGCAATGAGAATTATTTTATAAAATAATTAATATTCTCTTTCTCTCTCTCTCTCTCTCTCTCTCTCTTTCTCTCAGAGAGTGGGGGGTAAAAATTCAGGATAATGTGTCCGATCTCCCCCGCATAATCGGCGCGTAAGAAGAAAATGGTTTTCTATCTGAACGCAGCGCGCGAACGCTTACCGGTTAATACCGCGCCACGGTGTAGAAACAATTGGCAAATTATTAAGTGCAGCATCCGCCCGTTAATCCTCTCCGACTAACGCGCGCGTCCTCGTGGCACTTTTCAACCGATGTTAGATCTCCCGGAGCCGGGACGCAATTAAAGTTAAAACACGGGACAAGACTAACGCTTCTCATAAGTGAGAATGTGTTTAATTGCCTTTGTTGAAGCGGAGTCGGAAGAGTCGAAGCTCGTTACGAAGCGAAGTGCAAAAGATCAAAATTGTGAATCACACTTTTATATCACGGAATATTTTCACAAGAATTCTCGTCTCGTTACTTCGCTCGTAAAAAAAACATATATGTTTGATAATTCCGGAGTTCAACATCTTCGTCTAAATTTTGTTCGTTTATTGTTTCACGTTTGAGATAAGGTTCTTTCTCTCTCTCTCACTCACTCTCTCTCTTTCTTTGCGTTCATGAAGAAACATTAACATCTCCAAATTGCGAGTAATTTCATAGCGAGCGTGTACTCTATATGCGCACTCAATCCGAGGAAAATACACGGTTGAGATTTCCGCCGATTCGATTCATCGCAGCGGGAAGGACGAGGAAGGAAAGGGCGGGGCGGCGAAAGAGATGGCTCTCGTCGGAGCCGCTGTACGTACGTACGTACGTACTCGATACAGCTGTACGCATCTTTGACCTTCGGTCATTGCATAGGCGTAGAAAATCATATATGGCGTTTACGCGCGAGAGATTTGATACGTAGTGTATAAAATATTGTTGAAAATTTTCGGATATACATATTATTAACAGATCTATCTTTCACCGAATGAATTTCAAGCGATCAAGGGTTTACTTTGTTTCCGACACGAACTACGTGCAGAAACTTCATTTATTGTGTTCAACTGCGGAAGAGAATCATCCGATAAGAGCGAGGCCGATCACACAGTGGCACACTAGCTGATTCTCGCTGTAATTATAAATAAAGCGCCTGGCACAGCGCGCAACGCTGTATATAAGATTTCTTTCGAAGGGTACACTGTAAAGGACATAATCAACACGACCGAGTTATGGCATGGGCTGGGTTGTTTGCAACTTAACGAGCCGTGAAATTAGCTGAGTCATAGAATTTAAACAGCATTCTGTGGGAGAAGAAACAAAGCGCTCCTGATAGTTAAGTTGAAAGAAGCCGCCGACGATACTTTTCCCACACCGTGTCTGTTCGTTTCTTCGAAGATGATGCCCCCTCGCTCATGGGGCAACCGCTTAACCGTTATGGAACGGTGTTACACAGTATCTTAACGAACTTTGCACGTGAACGATGCAAAAACCTGTTACATACGCAAAAATATAACCTATTGCCCTTTGGGGAAAAAAAAGACAATCGAAAAGCGACGACAAAAATATTCGACTTCTTTGCCACGGAAGCTTCAAAGTTCTCGGGTAGGTTCTTCGAGACATACGCGATTTCGCGGTCTCTCTTTTCTATTCTCGTCGTCGACAAGATAAATAGAAACGCACAACACATGTCTTCCGGCTACGCCACTGTCGTAACCTGTTTTAATGTGTATACGTAGCCGGTTAACGGCGTTGACCGTGGCTATCGGACGTCTTCCGAGAAGTTTTCGAAAGGCGGCAGAAAATACATTGTCAAGATGGTCAACGAGCCGCGCGTACGTTTCCGGCGATTTAAAGAGCGCGACCTGCCTCAATCGTAAAGTAGGCGCATATTTTCCCTCACCTGTTCTCGCGATCACAAGTACATGTGTACGCGCGCGAGTACGCGCGCACGCAAATGAGCGCGCGTATCTTCGGCGCGTATGCGTCATCGGAAATGTACGACGACACGTGCGATTCTCTGACAGATGGGCGAAAGCGATGGGCAAAATCTCAGGTTCGCGAACGATGAGAGGGATTCACAACAAAACGATATTTATACCGATGTTGCGCCGAATATATAAGTTTCATATCAACACATCGACTTTTTAAGTACTTTTTTTTTCAAGATACTTTTAGGTACTTTTATTTACATACTATTTATACACCACACGAAGCAGTAACGAAACGCTTTTGTTCGGACATTAATGCGCAACATTAATGCAAGCATTTCTGAGATAGGATGATGTCCGACACGAGGTGTATGTGTCTGAACGGACTCGCCAGTCCACGCTTTGTATAAATTACATTAGGAAGCTCTTGCATCAATGTACATCTGAACAGAACAACCTACTACCGTTTCGTGTCTCTGAACGGATGTATATATAAAAATCCACCTCATACTTTAAACATTAGGACCCGAATCACTAAGGAAGGATCGCCGAATTGGGGAAGAGCGTTCGACTTCGTTGCGGTGAAATAAAACATCTCTTTCGAGATATCAGGTTTTACTTAAGGATCTTCAAGTCCCTTCTCGACTCGGAGGTTTTATTTTGTTTAAGAAAATCGCGTGTAGGCGTGCGCGTCTTTTCGATCTTGTTGAATTTTTGCACGTAGATCTTCGATGTATCGAGAAATCGTGTTTCGGTTCGCATATACATCTTGCGTGTTACGTACTCGCCGAGGAGAAGCTCGCTATATCGCGCGTTTGTTATTCGAGCGCGTGCCAAAGGCCGCGTTACGTCAATAATTCGCGAGAAAGCGCGGGATGGAAATCGGTATTCATGAGGCGCGTTCTCCCGCGACAGGACGCTGCGGTGACGACGACGACGAAACGACAAAGAGGAATGTATAAGGCCGATCACGAACGTGCGGTTGCGCCGCACGCTCCTTTATATAGCGATGCGCGGGAACTCGCCGCACGTCCATCGCAAGATGGACAGCTCTCGAGAACGCGTCGTGGCGCGCATCGGGAATAATGCGATACATATTGACGAGCTGCCGATGAGATGGGGAAAAAAAAAACCAATTTTCCACACACGCAGCTGCGGAATTACTTTTCGCGCGTTTCTCCTTCCTTCTCTCGAAATTTTGCTACGGCCGTTTGCTACGACCGAATTTATGTTCATTACCCAAAATCAGATTAAAGGTTTACGCTAGCCTGGTTCAGACATGGGGTGCGATAGCGGGGAACGATTCCGTTTCGGACAACTCATTAGTTTAAGCAAGATTTAGTTTTAATGGTAGCATTCGTACGAAGAGTAGAGGATTCGTTTTAGATAAAATTTTAGTTGTCTATTAGAAAAGAATGCGTTGTATTAATTTTGTCTGAACGAATATTGTATAAACCTACTTTGACTCTACGATGCGCGTACATTTTATATACTGTTATTTTTTTTTAAAATAGATTTTCAACAAAGTTTTGTGATTTTTTCTTCTGCTAAGAGCGAAAAACAACTTCTGAGCGAGTCAGTGTTTGAACGATCATTCGGATCATTCCTCTTTCGCAGCGAAGCGTAACATGTCATGATATCGCGAATGATTAACAAGATCAGTAAACAGCGTTTGCTGACGCGAGTATATAAATAAGATTCACGAAAATATTCCGCGCGGATAAACGATAAAATATTAGCAGATTTTCCAATTGAGAAGTCAACCGGACAAACTGCGCAAGAATGTTCATTATCGTGTTTACGTCTTTGATTTATTTTATTTGCTGTTACTGGAGCCATCACCGACGAATTTTGACGCCGATTTTGTTGAAACTTAACTGTCGGCGATAAATAAATTTCGCGCATTCCGCGGACGACAACGAAGCGCGGCGACTAATCAGCCACGACCGGTCGTGATACATGATCTCGTAATATGTAGCTAATAGTTTCGGTCGTAAATTAACTGATTTCAGAGCGTTACAATTAAGCGACGCGTATATTCGCGGCGCAACTTTTTTTTTTATCGCGGCACGATCAGTTACACTCGGCGCAATTATTCATGAAGCGAGTGTGACTCACCGGAATGGTATATCCTGATATCGAGTCTTATAGTTACCGGTTCCATTGCGACACGCGCTTGAGTTCCACTCGGAATGTTGGTTTAGATAATTCGAGAACTTGTGACAATTAGTACGCGGTGTTGCAAAGCGAGAGCGTTGATGATTGCGGTAATTAGTCTCGTTCTCTGAAGAAGCCGTGAGCAAAAAAAGTCCGTAGCACTGGTTAGACATCGTATCATTCCGTTTTTGTTGCGCTAAAAACGTACATTTTGAATTTCTATAATAATTTTGTAATTTCAGCGCGTCAAGCTGACATGACGATAGAACGATAAGTTTTTTTCACTGATTTGAAGATTGTAATTTAACATTAAACTTTCGCATACTATACACAGAGTGCTTTAGAAATTGATGGCTAATCTTTGATATCGTATTTTACTCCTAAGGATGAGAAAAGGTCATATAAACATAGGTTTGGAAACTCTTTCTTTTCGAAGTATAGACGTTTTTTGTTTGTAAGAATATTTTACAAATGCTTTGTAAAATTTCGAGGTAAATAAAAAGTGCTTGTATCTTGAAGAGACAGAGTTTCCAAACCCATGTTTACATGACCTTTTTTTTTTTATCTTTAGAGAGTGTAAAATACAATACGAATTTAGCTACCAATTGCTGAAGCATCTTGTACACGTATATTTATTTTTTCTTTTCTTGTCTCGTTTTCATTTTGACCTTTTCAAAATCTATAAATCTTGACGATCTGTTAGGCTAAATGCTGCGTACATAATTTTTTGTTTGACATATCTATTATTGCGCCACTAGATGCTTATGAATGTTCAGGAAATGTGTCACAGCAGCTGCCGATCTTATCTTAATGGAGAATATCATATTCACATTATCTGTTACGCCAGCGGAGATTGATTCATGTACGATAATGTAATGTCTCGCATTTCACGCCACTTACGCAGGATCGCCGTATGCAACGCGATCTGTTGCATCGTGTGTGTTTCATACGTACATTTGCAGGTACACCTCGTCCTCTCCGCGAGTGCTTTTCTTAAATACGCAGTACTCGCTCGACGTGGCGTGATATCGATCGCTCGTGACATGCGTTTCGCGTCTGGATCTTATCCCGCAATCCCGTGTGTAACGCAATAGCTCGCCGATGATATTTATCGATCCCGTTACGCGATATTACCTGCGGTAAGAGAGGTGAACCTGAGAGCCGCTCTAGACGCTTCCAGATGCATGAAAATCCGCACTTGACGGGTGCGCGATTTCGAACGGAGAAACGTCTATGTCTCGTCTTCGCGACGACATACCTATAGTGTCGCAAATCCGCGTGAAAATGATCTCTCTACGGTTTATCGTTCCGCGCGGAATAGAATAGTCGCGCGACGAGTGTATTTTTCTCGTCTTTGTTACCCATATTTCTGAACGTTCTCACACAAGAGACGAGACTTTATCCGGAGTTTTCTTTATCTAGAATGATCTCGGGACGCGCGTCTCGATAAAGTGTATTCGCGATAAAACTGTTTGAGAGAGAGAGAGAGAGAGAGAGAAAAGAAATTTTGAGAGAAACGAATTTATCTTGAAAACAAATTGCTCTGAGGTGAGGAGCGCGAATTTTATAAAATTTCTCTCTTACACACGAAGAGAATCCAAAATGGGAGCAACTGATTCTTGCTCCTTTCGTTGATGTTACTTGAAATATAGCACGGGTAATTAAGGAACTGATACGATAGTTAATGTTGTTACTGGATAATTTATAAAAAATGTTTTCTTCAAACTTTATTTTTCATAAAAGACGTTTCAGTCGTTCTTGTAGAATCTTTCTCAATATTTCAAGAAACACAATGGTGTAACAATGACGATACGCTTTAAATACAATATTAATGAACCAATAAAAAAAACTGTAGATAACGTCGAGTCGATAAAACCGTGTATTTAAAAACGTCAAGAAGAATAAAAGTCACAAAAACTCATCGTAAAACGACATAATTATCAAGAAATAAGAAAATAATATCGCAGACGTCGACAACGTACTGAAAAGACTTGGTTGTGGAATCGTATTTCTTGATAATATTGTGTCGTTTTACGATGAGTTTTTGTGACTTTTATTTTTTTTGACGTTTGAAAACATGGTTTTATCAACTCCACATTATCTCTTTATTTTTTTTTCTCTTGCGGTTCTGTTATCGTCGGTCTTTCATACTTTCATGTTTCTAAAAAACGCAGCAAAGATTTGCGCGACTGTGTTCACGTAGGTAGGTAAATTATGTGTACAAGATACACACGACACGCGCACACGCAGACGAACAATATGCGAACTGTTCTTCGAACAATACACATTCGAACTTGCTAACTGCACGTGAAGCACACGGCGTATTTGGTTCATACTCCGTTACCGTATCATGCGATTCAGTAGAGCGGAAAAGCAAAAATTGTGCAGAGGATTCTGGTTTTTTTACATATTTAAAATTTTCTCTATAGAAACACCTGCGGTTTGAAATTGTAAATTTTCCTCACTCCGCAAATTCTGTACATATTACAATTTCTGTGCAAAACGTTACGTCATTTCCACACACATAAAAAAAATGTGTCAATAACCATCCATGTTTCTTGATTACACAAATGAGAACTGTGAAAGCTGAAATTTTTGCATAATGCATATATTGAATTTCGCCTTTTCTCTTCTTACATTTCATTCTTCGAAGTCCATATGCTGGCTAATTAGATTGTTGAAATATACATTTACAAGATAAGATCAAGAATTTGAACTCAGCACTTTGCAA
>QVNZ01022775.1:0-16093 GCA_014825645.1 Pseudomyrmex dendroicus | reverse complement strand
ATTCAGACTATTTGAGCAAATGAGAGACTATGTACCTTAATATTTACTGTATAGTTATTTAGCGTATTCGCAGACACATAATAGACACGCGTATACAACACTGAATTACACAATGAATGCGCGAGTGTATAAAGATGAGCGTGTGATAGAATGCATGTGTGCCAAAGTCTAAAACATGTGTGTGAGAAAAAAGGAGAGAGAGAAAGAGAGAGAATGAGTGTGTGAATAGAGAATAAAAAAAGAACACAAATATACATTATACACAAGGAGAGAGGGAGAGAAAGGAAGAGAGAAAAGAATGTGAGAGCAAACGAGCTTCCTCCTTCAAAGATGACACGTTTTTCCTGTGAATCCACACAGCATCTATTTTTTAAATTACAAACTCTTGTTATATTTTAAATTTTATTATATATACACACAAATCTTAACATATTGATTAATTCGTGAGACATAAAAAAACAAAAAAAAATGAAGAACATTTGCGAAAGTGTTAATTATATTTCTCGTGAATTTACTGCCTACGGTCGGCTGTTTGATCCTTTTTTGATAAGTGTTCAGCTTCGTGTGAAGATCACACGAAGATAACAATACGACGCGATAATTTGAAAACAAATGACAATGAATTTTGGAAGACAGAGGAACGCCAGAAAAAACGTGTCGGTTTGTATCAAAATTGTTTTCGCGCGCCCGCAAAAAAAGAAAAATCCGTTCCGAATCTGTTTCTCAGCGCCCATTGAAAATGGTCGCGAAGTTTTGCGTCTGCGCGCGTGAAAGCAACTTTCCAGTCTTTCGTAAATAAGCGCGTAAAAAAGATTCTATTTTTCGTCTTAATTTCCCGACACACAAACAAACAAATATACACACATACACGGGAGGGGAGTATTTGCGAATGATATCTAATCGAGAGTTAATATACTCGCTGCGCAATATAACGATGGCATTGTCGATTATTTAATGAAAAGCAAAACAGCGTTATCTTGAAACCGTTGAGTATCGGTTGTTATTTTTTACACACACACACACACACACACACACACATACATTGATAAAAAAATATATATATATACAAGTCTTTTTGACGTTCTTACACGATCTTAAAATGTGCAAAATAATACACGCCGACAATCGGTGTTGTTCTATTATTTTTTTTCATGAAATTGCAAGCGTGACGTGTTTAAGATTCGTCACGCTAAATTTGTTTTCGCAAATTTGCTACGAGATAAAAAAAAAAAAAAAACAAAAGAGATCATCTCGCGTTTCTGCGTGTTCCTCTCCCGAGCGCACCACGTTCGTTTTTCTTCGCGTCTGTTACTTATATACGTTTCTCTTTGTAAGTTTACGCATATGTACCGAATATCCCCCGTAGTAAGCTGATTATTTCCCGAAACTCTGGTCTGCTTTAATGAAACAGTGATAGGAACGTATTATTTTGCGAGAAAAGAGAAAGAAAAAAAAAGAAAGAAAGAGGATATGTGTGTCGTTTCTCTCGAAAGTGAACGAAATCGGGGGAAAAAGAAATTTATAAAGACGCGGGAACGAAATTGACACATGCAAGAATTGACACAAGAGAATCGATCACTTTCGAGATAGACGAGCAGACGAGCAGGCTTTCTGTGCAGCTACAGCGCGTACACTTTGTATTCGCGAAAATGCGATGAATAAAAAAACCAAAAAGCAATGATTCGACAATCCGATTATTGGAGTATAGCGTATATTATTGTACGAAACAATGTTATGATTGTTACAATATAATCGGATTGTCGAAGAGAGCGTTGTTGGTAAAAACAAAAAAACAAAAAAAAACAAAAAAAAAAAACTCGCGCGAAACTCAAGATCATTCCGTGCAGAGTGTGCGCGTCTGTAAGCAATAAGAAAAGATCGCGGGGAAATAGACGACGGTGGTAAATGTCGTTATCTAGAGGAAAAAGGAGATAGAGATGAAGAACGAGCTGCGAATCTTATTAGAGGACGTTAATGATCCTAATAGTTTATATAAGGAGATATCAAGACAGTCTGAGAGAGTCGCGATCTCTGTAATGAGACAAGATGACAACGTTTGAGAATGACAGTGAAGTCAGAGAAAATAGTAAGGCGATGATTTCCCCCCTCCGTGTAACCGTGACAATTTTCGTCGCGAACACGAAACACACAAACAAACAAACACGTAAAAAACAAAAGGCAATTTTACCCGTTGCGATTTTTAGAGTATATTAAGACATAGACTCGTAATCTACTTTGTAGCGATGTAAAAGAAAAAAAAAACAAAGAAGCTTACTACTTAAGGTTTCGACTGGAGTTAAATAATATAGACGTATGTTACATTAAGGATTGAGAATCGCGCGTGCGTTTATATTATACACACACACACACATGAGAGGAGGGAGCATCAATCGACAATGATAGTATAAAATAGACGATGATTATACATTTAAAGAATTTGTAAATAATACACGTAAGAGAAAAGCGTACGAATGAGGTGAAACAGAGAGAGAGAGAGAGAGAGAGAGAGCAGAGATGAAGAAAATTATTTTGCTACGCGAGGAGGAGGATGGACTTCCGGAAAAACCGCACGAGCATGGTTCTTTTTTTTTGTACATTGGCGGTTCGTCGAACGATGTGAAATTTTCGAGCGAAAAAAAAAACTGCGAGAATACGAGAGAAACAGAAGAAAGGAAAAGAAGGTGGCGAAGGAGGCTCGTCGTTACGCGCAAAAACGAGATGGTCCGTCGACGATGGTCTGTCCGTTTCGATGATGATCCGCGATATATGTCAGGTTTGCGTCTCTCTCAAAAATTGCAAACGATTTGTGCAAGATCGTCGTTTCAAAAACTGCAAGATCTAAATAAAAAATATATTGGAAAAAAAACGAAAATTGTTTTCGAGAGAAGCATCGCAGCTTTTGAAACACACAGCGAATTAATCAAAAAGAGAAAGTTAAAACGGCTTTTTGTCTCGAAACAGGATCTATGATGAGACGTTGCTGACGTCGCGGCGATGACGGGAAGATTTACGCACGAGGAAGAACATTTATCAGCAGCGATGCCATCTTTCGACGCGCATCCCGTTGTTTTTGCTGCGAAACAATTGTCCCGTGCTTGCGCGTCCGACGAGAAGGTGCCGCAGAGAGAAGATTGAAGAATCGGCGAGGGTAAGAGAAAAAAAAAAGGAGGAATGAGAAGAGGAATGTTAACTTCGCTCGCTGCTGCATTTTGTCTAACCTTCGTGTGAAGAATGTAGACTTCGCAACTTTCTTTATGAAGAACTAGATCGACGAAGAAGAAGAAGAAGAAGAAAGACGAGGACGGTAACATTCAGAAAAGAATGGGCAAAAGGAAATTGAAGGCTTTCCGGAAGCTGTCCATTTAAATATACTCGACCATACGTCGAGAGAAACAGAAGACGAAAAAAAAAAAAACAACTGTTTATATCGTACTGTGCTTTTGCACGTTTATTAAAACTGGCACGTTTCTTGAAGAAGAAATTATGAAGTTAACAGAAAAGTTAAGTTAGCCGTAAGACAGAGAAATGGAGAATTATAAAAGAAGAAAGGAAAACGGAGGATGGAGATTAAGGAAACGTAATGTTCTTAGGTGTGAATGATCGCGAAGAACGGAGCAGCAAATATATATAAAAAAGCTCTCCGTTCGTTAGCAGAGCGATAGTCTGAGTGCGAGCGAGTGATTGGAACGAGTGTTCAAGATTTTCAAGAAGAAAAATGGACCAGAAAAAATGTCTTTTTTTAATATAAAAGGCACAAAAAAAAAAAAATAATTTCAAGTGTGAAAACGAAACCGTTAAGAGAGTATGAAAGAGAAGCAAAAGAGAGCGTGTGTGTTGAATGTGTGAGAGATGAGACGAAAGAATACGAAAGAGTTGAATAGAGAAAGAAGAAACAGAAGAGAGAAAGACAGTGGTGGAGAAATTTGGCGTGCAATAATATCCGATAGACATGAATTCTGACAGATGATATTTAAGAGAACAATGCGTTTTACTGGAACTTTTTCCGCCCCTGTTACTTCCAAAGTACATACATATATACAATATATATATTATACACTTCAGCGCAGCACAATTATACATTTTCTCACACGGGGTTAAAAAGTTCGAGAGATGTTTATGTGGGTCAACGTAACACACATACTCATATCAGCGATCGGCAAACACGAGAAGTGGAAAGAAGCGGTAGACGAAATATCTATCAGATGAGGATATCAGATGACGAAGACGAGTAAAAGCGGAAGAAATGAAAAACGGGAGTTTTCCGGGACTCGTCTAACGAGTTTCGCGCGTACAGGATTTACATCTTTACGTTCGTACAAGAAAAGCAAAAGAAGAAACATGCAAAAGAAAAGTGCAAAAGAAATTTTTAGTTATCCCATTTCCTTCTCCTAATTTTTCCTACATTGTCTCCTTCTTTACGAAACAAAAAAATTCCTTTCACCTGTATACATCACGGAAATAATTGACGAATCCAAACACGTGAGTTTCCGCTGTCTTCAAGATTTGCAAGATGCTTAACGAGAGAAGTCGTCTTTATTTTTGTTTCCCTACCAAATATTCTGTTTTGTTCTAAATTTTCCTGTACAATCCTTTTTATATCTTTCCAGGGTCCCTTCCGGGGGACCCCCAAATGTATCCAAACGATGGTGCGTCTGGTGGTTAGAAGCAATAAGGATGCGGACAAGTGGGCTATCTCAAACTGTCCTTTTCAGGACAAAATTTAAAATTGCCCTTTTAAGGGCAAGAAACAATCTGGACAACTAGTCAAAACAAACAAACTGTTCTTTTTAGAACAAAAACTTTCACCGTACCTGAAATATAATAATAAAGTATTTTTTTCATGCACATATTTCCTATAACAAACTTTTTTTCAGATTGCGTTGTTTATCTGATGCAGAAACGAAGGTAATAAAAATAAGGTTTTTTTTATAAATCCATTTAACTTAAAGAATTAGTAAGGATATTTTATTAAAGGTTTTTTAACAACTTCGAATAAAACTTCAATATTAATCTTTTTTGCAATCGGAAATTTGGTTATAAAGTAGGTCCAGTTTAAAGTGATAATGAGATTGCGACCGAATCATTGAATAAACAGATAGCAGATTCTAGTCATGTCGAGAATATTCCGGTATTCAATCGAAATTGTGAAACCGCGAGTTTGGCTCAATTTCCGATTGCACAATTGAAATACTACAATGACAAAAATCTATTTATAGAAAGCAAGTGTTTTTTTTATATGCATATGTGTTTGTCGTGTAAGTTTTATTTTTACTTGTTTCAGGAATGTAAGCTTTGCGGATTTGGTAGATATGTGTGTTCCAGTTATCCCCATTCCAGGCAAACATCTTATCGAGAATTGAATCGTTCTCGTTTCTCGTTTATCGAGAAGTCGGACTGTGATTTAAAGAAGGTTCAATGTTTCACGAACACACTTTATTTCAGTACAAAAAAACAATTTGTATGTGATTCACAAAATGTGATAGTGTTTTGGTATAATTCAGTAGATATTGAAAAAAAAAAAAAATGCAAAAAATGTGCGTCAGTCAGAGATACGTTGTTTAAAACAAATTACGTGGAAATTTCCATATTTCAATATTCCCACGAACATCTCCGATGGCAAGTATATCTCTGTAACAAGCACAGAAATAAATATTAACGTCTCGAATAAATACACATAAGTCTTAACTAATTATTTCTTCCTTATTATTAGAAAAATCACACACGTCAAGAAATTGCGCAAACAAATGAGACCATTTCGTTTCAAATTCTAGATGTGACGTGTGACCGTCTTATCTAAAATTTGAAAGCAGAAAGACATGAGAATGAATCACTTTGATTTCGTTATCTTACATCGCGTACCTCTTGGAATTGATGCGTAAGCAACTGATACTGTTCTTGCCAGTCACGTCGAAATTCGCGCACGTCACAGCTTTGCTATCTGTGACGTTGTAGAATTTTATAAACGCGTCCGCTCCATACGCCGCGAATACATCCTGATTGCCAATCATCCATATTAATCCCACGACCGTATTGTCTACAGAAACGGTTTGCTGATTGACGTGCTACACACAATTTACAATGTAATTTTAAAACATTTAAAATTGATTAATACGACAATTATGCCAGTAATTAGAAAAAAACATACATTTACAAACAACATCCCGCAATAGGCCCTAAGTGGCCCTACTACTAATTTGTACACTGGTTTAATTGCTAAAACAGCTGAGAAAAATATTTTAAATATACCTCGTCAAGATTGTATATACGAATTTCCTTATCCGTAGCACTGCTGACAAATAAATTACGTAACAGCGAGCACTTGATGCAAGTGACGCTACCTCCGTGTCTTTCGTATTCGTCGATCACAGGATCCACTAGCGTCGCGTCTCCTAAAAAAATTGTGACATGTAACGAAACTTTTCCACGCGCGCATTCGCACAGCACGAACCTTCAATGGGAGTCACGCTGTCCAAGCTGCACTTGTAGATCCCGCCGCACAGCGTCCCGACAACAAATATACTAGGATGCTTCGGAGAAAAGTCGAAACTCGTGACGCACAGTCCCGCTTCCGCGGCGCGCTCGCGCGTTCCTCCGGCGCTACGTGGCCTGGCGCTTTCCACCGGATTACGTTCCTTCACTATCTTGAATCTGAGACATCATACATGTTTTTTTTACGTAAATAAACACTCTCGTAATTTATGTTACGCGCGATCGCAATACCGTTTATGCAGCTGGACGGTTGTGAAGTTAGCTGACAATTTGTGAATCAGTATGTATCCGTCCTTGCTGGAGCTGACCAATAGCGTCACATCATTAACTGATCTCGGTCTCCACCACACTTGGGACACGCAATCGTTGTGCGTGCACACGTGAGTGGGCGTGATAGAATCGTCGTTTCTGAAATTCCAGACCGACACATCCCCTGAAAAGCGAAAATTAACGTAACGACTACTTGTGAATTATATAAAACGAATGTGACAAGGACGCTCACAATTAGACGACCCGATTGCAAGAATAGAAGGTTCCGTCGGATGATAACATAACGTTGTGACGCAACCGTTCGTTTCTAACGTTTTGGCGGATGTATCCGTGAGATTGTCCTCCGTCGTTAGATTGTACAAGTGAATCGCGGAAAGATGATCGCACCACGCCTCGTGGTAAGTGTGGCCAAGACCGACCGCTAACGTTCCACCGACATTGCTCCACGATAGATCGCTTACTTTAATCTGCACAAAGTGACCTGAGTGTTAGATTGTCCCGACGCATTGATTTTTTGTAACAACTTAACGTTTGCGGAGGAACCATCCGTAACGCCGGGATCGTAATCGTCGAAAGCGTTGATTCCGTAAGCTTCATCAAGAGCCTCGAGAATTCCCGGCGTGACTCTTTTCAGAAACTCTGCGAGCTTGTCGTAATTCACGTCCACATTGGTTTTTTGTTCATTCACCGTTTGAATCTGAAATTGTAAAATTGCCGTTGGACACAAATTTCCACGCAAATGTCTGCAATATTGAAAACTGTGGAAATAAATGGGAAAGTGTTTGATATACCCCAATGGTCCGTGTTTCTGCAGTTTGTGTATCATTGGCGGTGTAAACTATGTCTGTCGTTTGAACGTTTGCGGATGCTTCCGACCTGGAAAAAAGCCGATCATTCGCTAGATTTCGATAAAAATGCACTCAATTGTTGTAACAATGTCGAGTGTTTTTTGCAACAATAGTGCAGGATAAAATAACAACGAGAGAAAAAAGAATTAAACAAAAATAATAAAATAAGCGAAAGAAAACGATTAAAAAGATAAAAGAAACAAACTTACTTCGTAGTAGACAATTCCGAATTGAAGCTTACGACGTCGAACGACTTAGTGCTAAACATTGTTTCAACAATCTTACTCTGCTCTCTTCTGTTTTAAAATTTAATTATGCACTTATATGTACACGCGTTTGTGTACAAAACAATGTTACAATCTCCCCGAACATTGATTTTTATACTGACAATAGACGACACTAACAGCTGTTTCACAGCTGTTCGGATCTGCTTTCGCCATCTATGATTCGTATACGTTAACTATGTAAAACTTATTCGCACGAATTGTTTCTTTCAGATTTTCTTCAGCGGGTAACGTAATTAACTGCAATATGTGATTTGTTTGTCCTCGCGAGCTAACGAAGTTACAGAAAAATGTTAGCTAAACAAATGGAACACTTGCACGATCTAAAGTACGAGATCGTGGCTTATTTACACTCAGAACTGGATCCATTGTCCAAACCCAGAGACAGGTGTGTTGGCCGTAATGATATTGCATATTTACAAAAAGTTTCCGGTAAAATCAGAGAGAAGCCTGAGAGTGATCAGGCCCATAAGAGTTTTTGAGATCGCTTTTCCGTCCCGTAAACTAGCGCATGTATGGGTGGTGCACATATATGTCCATGAACATAGCGTACGACAAGTCGCTCGTGGACATCGCTATGTAATTGCTAATGTGCACAACCCATACATGCGGTAGCACCCATACGCCCCCATACGAAAAGCGATCTCAAAAACTCTTATGGACCTGGCCACTCTCAGGCTTCTCTCTGGTAAAATTGACAAACGCGCACGACGTGTTTCGAAACATGTTCTTAGATCAGTAAGTATAATGTCTAGGAAATTAATGCACGCTATGTTACGAACAAAAATTTGCGACGCAGTAAAAATTTGTCGCGCATTATCAAATATAAAAAATAGAGAAATAAATACAATAAGTTTATATTACGGGGAGTAGGTACAAATTTATAATTCGGACAAATTTAAGACTTGTAATTGTTATTATTATTATTTTTGTTTTAAATTTTATTTTAACATTTTTTCTCTGTAACAAAACTGTACACACGACGCATTTGTCTTACATCAAGCTGCGGTATAAGTAAAATAATAATAATATACTTTGCACATAAAATACACAAGTAAAAAAAACAACACAACAATGCAATATGTTTTTGTCGTTTTGTCTCATCGTAATCCTTGAATTGTAACATCTCGATCATTCCGATGTGCAGATGCCACCTTTTCTCTTATTGCAAGACAATCCGTCGTCGCAAGGACACAGGATATAGTGGATGTCTTTAACTTCCAAACGCCAATCGTTTGGATACGTCAGGTTGGTTGTAATCTTGGGATCGGATGGGCGACAAATTTCATCTTTCCGTCGCATCGGGTTGCAAGTAGGTATCGCATATCTCGCGGGCGCTGAAAAAGAAGACACATTTGTTATTCAAATTGCACTAATGTGATCGCGATGACAACTGGGTGCGCAGTATAAAAACAAAAAAATACGAACGGAGCCTGGGCGGAAGAAATCGTCACCGTTAAAGCAACGAGCAAAAGTACACCCAACGCGTTCGGCGACATGTTTGCTGTATCTAGACTCGATTGATGATCTGAAAAAAAAACGAAATAAAATTAATGAGAAGTCAAGTCGGCACTCGTAACGCCTCACGTTCGATTCTCATCGACCATCATCGTAATTGGTTTTTTTTTTACTGCAACTTGAAATTAATATTCGCTCGTTGCTCCGTGTAAATGAATTCTTTAGTCTTTTACGATAAAAAAAACAAATTATAAATAAATCGCTAAATAAAATGTGCGAGAAGAGAATTCCTCGGCGGAATTTTCACTTAAGCGATTGTCTGCTGCGAGCGTTTTCTCACGCACGTCCGTGATATTTGCCGATCGCGTTGATTGAATCATCGCGAATAAAAACAGACAATTATCCGCCTACGAAAGAGCCTTCTCACATGGGAAACGAATGATGAAATGCGTTCTGATGTCTATTGCGCGCCTGATGTCTTCCTCTCCGCAGTCCACACTTGTTGCATGCTACTAAGCGTGTGATAGTGAAAACTGATAAACACGTGTTTTTATACCATCGCGCGCTTCTTTCCACTAGCTCCGCGTTCGGATGCTCATAAGGACGGGATTATTCGTCAACGAGTATTTTTTCAGAGACACGTGAGATTATTCGATTTTTTATTGCGCACAATTGCTTTTTTTTTACTGCGTCTTACAGTTTTGAAAATTGCGTTTTTTCTTCTGCGCGCAACGAAGAATTAAAAATCGAAGCTCTGTCGTTTTATTGATGATGGGAATTAACTCTCTCTTCAAAAATACGTGATATTATTGACTACTGTGTGTACATAAAAAGAAAAAAAAACAAAGTGCACTTCATTATTATCGGCGATATTGACAGATAAATACTATATTTATCCGCGAGATCATAGTTTGTTGAAAGAAAAAAGGCAACGGACTATATCGTATAAATAATAGAAAAGAAAAGATAGTAAAATTATCTTTCGCAATTAGAGATACAGATCTAAGATCTTTATTGTGTGTTATTTACGCGTTGTTGTTTTTTTCCTATTACTTTCTTTCTTATCGCAGTGAGACAGGAAATTGTTTGAATTTTCTTAATGCAAAGTTAAATATTGCAAAAGAGAAAAAACAAAAAGTAAATAACATTTATCTACCGTTCATATATACTACTATTTGACATACATGTTTACATCTCATACGTACAAACATTATATTTTTAACACACAATTAGCAATTAGATAACTTAAAAACACCTGTGACTAGAGAGACACAGTTATGAAGATCGTATATTACCTATGCTGATGACTATTACTCTCCGTGTGTGTTACGTAATCAAGGATTCGGAATTTCCACAAGGATGAATGCGAGGAAATGCAGTTTTTCCGCGAAATGTCATTGTTCATCCATCATTAAGAGTGAATTATTATATTTAAAAATAATATTCTTCTTACGCAACGTAATATATAAAATATTTTCATTGTGTTGTTTGTTTCTGTTTGATATTTCTCTTTTTTAATATGTGCGCAATTTCTATAATATTTGTGTGAGGATCTACAAAATATACGTCACATACGCGCTTACATAAGAAATTTATAAAATATTTTCTTTTTTACAAATTTTGAATGCAGCGCAGATTTGCATGGACTCAAACCCAATGGCGTTGTATCGACAATACGGCTCTTGCTACGTAGTTCCAGGATCCGCTTTCGTGGCGTTGCCGCTCTCGGGTTTCATATCTTGTCAGAGAAATTTTCGCCACGGTCAGTTCTTTTCATTGGTCGGACCAAAATCTCACCGGACCAATGAGCCAACGTCAAATTTTTTTGTTCCAGTAGAACAAGTTTAAGTACCAGTTACGATGGAACTGACCAATCGCATCAGACGATTGGCGAAATGGACTAATCATAGCGTAAGATCTCGGCTCCAAGCGAATCGTCATTGTTATTCACACACAAGGCCGCGTTATCAGCACTACAGGCAGACTCGAATGAAACACGAAGAAGAAGGATAAGGATAATTCAAGGACGATTAATTCCTACGAAACTTCGATGCGTAAGAAGCAAATATGTTTACGTCCTTGTTAACTATAAAAATGCGTAAGTAGTAATGCTCCTCTCTCTTATCTTTATGATGTTGTTATTGCAGTAATTTCAATAGTGCAGAGAGATAAAATACATGCATGATGTACACTTGGTATTTTTATCAAATTTTTATGCGTGTTGTATCCACAAATTGTGTTTCAGGCGATTAATTGTAAATTTTAAGCAGTGCTCTATGTAAAGCAACAATTTTATCATTGCAAGCAGAGAATTGGAGTTTAACATTGCTCATGATCACAAAATTATGTATGATTCTTGCAAACTGTAATCACTTTATGCAAGATAATACAGGTGCACTGTTAAATAATTGCCACATGTATAATTATACAGAAGGAAATAATGTATCACATGCAATATGCTGTGAAGAGTGCCAAAGGTTATATAGATAAAATAATAGATTTACTATCAGAAACTCTGATGCTGTCTTCACAAAATTAGCCTAACAAATATATCTAGATAAAAATAAAACTATTGTATAATGTCAAATTCTAAGAAAAATCCAGACTGTAGTAAGAAAGAAGATATGGAGCATAAGGAAGAGTCACAAGCAACAGTGAAGAAAAAAGAAAGAACCTCAACACGACCCAAGTGTGAGCTGGACTCACGAGGTTGTTTAAATCTTCAGGATATTTTGTTGATGTTTGACAGTCCTATAGATCAAGAACGAGCATGGGCATTATGCTATCAGATAACCAAAGGCCTACTAAGCTCAAAGGAAAATAAGTTCTTTGAAATATCTGATCTTTCTCAAATTATACTTCACAAGGATGGAGATATTCGACTTGAAAATTCGACAGGTAACTGTTGTGTGATATTCTATAGAATTTAAGGGTGGTTAAAAATCATTTATAAATCATTATTAATATACTGAAAATTGATAGGATGACTTACTTTACATTATAATGATTACAGGTTCCAAACAACTTGTTTCGGAAGAGAAGGTAAATATATAGATAAAAACTATTTTTTATGTCTTAAACATTTTGTTTAATATAAGTTATATCACAAAAAAGCCAGTACAAACCATAATGTAGAAATATCTCAAGATAATATTACTGTTGTGGCTTGTTTTGGTCTTTTTCTGCAAACTACAAAATCAGTGATTTTTTTTATATTTAACCTGGTTTTCTCTCTTACTTCAGGCTACATTTGCATTAGGAATAGCAATCTTCAAGGCCTTGGACTTTGGCTCTAATCCGGGAGAGGAAATAGCCTTATCATCAGATTTGGAAGCTCTTATTACATTAATGACAAATTGTGGTACTTCTGGTAAGTAAGTTGCATCTTTTTCGGTAATTGTGCCTTTAATCAGAGTTCTAAATTGTAACCAAAGTGCTATTTTATTGAACTATAGCATCCGAATGTGACGTAGAGGAACGTCTACAGGAAACTGATGACGAAGGCATTGAACGAGATTCTGGTGATACTGATGTGGAGGATTATGCGACGTTGAAAACTACCGAAGCATACGCAGAGAGTTCCACCTTGAAAACTATTCTCCAAGTAAGTTTATGTGTTATTTTTCTTATTCTTCATGTAACGATTTATAAGATTAGTGTGTGGTACGTAGATCTGCTTTAAAGTGACTTTTTTTTAATACATAATGCAGAAGTTTGGTGCTTATTTCAGATATGTGCAAGACACGTGCAAAGTTTACAAGAAGATCCTGATAATTATTACCGGAATGTGATACAAGCGTTTGTGGAGGAGGCTCTTAATCTCTCTCAGTTTTTGGAAAAAGTGGTTGTTAACAAGCAATCACAAGACTTGTACAGTCCGCAAACTAATGATCGCACGTCGACTTCATTGCAGAACATTGACGCCTTGGATTTCAATGATTGGGTGAGTTTTCTTTGCAAATACAAAAAATATCTTGAATGTTTGAAGAAAAGTAAAAAGATAGAAAAAGAGAAAGAAAGAAAAGTAAACAAGATTGATTCGCAGTTTATCGAGAAATTGTGCGACAAAGAGAAAACCACATTAAAACAAATAAAATGAGAAGTAACGTGTAATAATGATTACATGTGGTTTATATACACGTAAGATCTATCGATCGTTAATTACATTTATTCTTGTAGACGGACGTTAGAATTTGGAGAGCTATACAAGTACGTTTGTCTCAACGAAATTTATTGCAACCATTTTGTAGTTATGTCGCATTATTATTAATTTTTTTGATTTGATAGATGTGTTCTAAGATTAGGAATTAATACATCCGTTGAAGCATGACAAATGCATGCGGAGCATGATCTAAGTTTATTAGAACTTTTATAGAACGAATAAAATTTCATGAAAGAATAAACATTTTATTTACTTCAGAGAAAACAACTTATTTATATTAAGTTCTTTGCAAATATATAATGTGTTAGTAATATTAGACAGTTCCAAGTGTAATGGACGTTTAGTTTCAGAGATGTTTTTTTTTTTTGTGAAAACAAATTTTTGAAATATATAACAGTTTTAATTAACGTTCTGTATTTTATTATGTGAGAGTGTATCAATGTCGGAGTGTTATGTCAAAAGTTTATTGAATGCATTGTCAGGCTAGATTTTGGGTTCAAGTTATCAGCGAACTGAGACGAGGAGTGAAATTGAAAAAGGTGGAAGCTAATTTAGGTAGTCGTGCGTCGCGCGAACAGGGAAATCGCCCGGACTACAAGATGACGCCTTACGAGATTTTGATGGACGACATCAGGGAGAGACGTTACCATCTAAGGAAGACACCACCCACGTCCTCGAAGAAGGATGCGCATGCTATTATTCTTGAATTTATTCGAAGTCGACCACCTCTGAAAAAGGCAAGATTTACAAATTAGATTCAGGAAGCTTACGTTAAAAAGTTCAATACGATTTAATATTAGATCAAATATACATCGAATAATATTGATTTGTAAAAAACGGAGCTTTGGGTAAAGAGTAGTCTGTCAATGTGCAGGCCTCCGAGAGACGATTACGGCCCTTGCAGAAAGAATATACACTGAGAGAGTTACTCATGGAGAGTATAAAGAAGCCACCGAAACCTTTAAGATCTTCTCGCTTGAGGCAAGACACCGTTCCCAGGATCGAAGAGACGTTAACTTGTAAGTGCTGTAGACACTGTATCTAAATTTGAAAATGTAAATTATTCACGCAAAAATAACTCCATATAATTCAAAAAAAGTGTGTTTTATATTGATTGAAATGTTTTTAATCGAATATTAGCTACGCTTTAACGTGTGATTGCTGACATTGGTTATAAAAAATTAAAATATACCTGTCTTGTGCTAGGCACATTGACATTGTGTCATAAACTTTTTAAATAATTAAACATTTGTCTCAATATTCTTGGAGTTCTTTAACTTTTTGAGAAATTCAAAAACTCCGCGGAATGTTTTATCGTTTGCTCTTCGCGGATTTTCAACATTTTTACGATTTTCTCACATTGTTCTTCTTCGGGACATTAAAATGCATGAAGTACATCGCTCATATTTCTTCTATTAATTCTTCTGTTAAGTTTTTTTAATTGTTACATTTTTATATGTGACATTTTGTTTTTTATAGTAGTTATTTTAAGATTTTCAATTAACAGATATGAATTGTATCAAAGAGTCGATATTGAATCGCGCCTTGCGGGGTGCAGGTATCATGCGCTACGAGCGCAGGACAGAGTAGAGAAAGAGAGAAGAAGGAAGGGAAAGAGAGAGGGAGAAACACAGAGAGTGTTCCGGACACGATGTAGACACGATCAATAACTTGAAAACGTGCAAAGGTGAACTGACGTTACCCGAAACGTCATCGCGCCAGTTCCATTCGTATGTCAACCCTTCCTCGCGTATTCTGTCTTGTCGTCCAAAAACGGTCTCGTTCTCGCTCTGTGAAATTTTGTGCTACCTCTCTCTACTTTCAAAGTATTAAAAACCTCCCTAAAGTAACGAGTCGATCGATGTCCTCGATGTGCGAACATCTCGCTTTGTAAATAAATCTTGGAATAAACTTTCAAATTAGAAAAAGAAATTATTGTGATTCAAAGAAATGTGGAGGAAAAAACGTGAACAGTTGTTTTATCTTTGTTGTTGGCTATTTGCAAAATATGCACGCAGTGATATTGCATAGAACGATACATAAGTAAAAATCTAAAATATACAGCCATCTATGTTGTGATCTTTCGGAAAAATATGTGTCTTAATATTTTCTAGTGAGATTTCATTATAAAGTGTTCTGCTAAGAAAAAAAAAAGAACTCAATTATACGGAAGTCAAAACAATTCAAGAAAGATTCTCTTTCCCGATCTTTCCTTCTTTTTAAGGATACATTTATAGACACATTCTTCGGAGCGCCGAGAATGGCAACGTTCGCTCTCAAAGTCTCCTTTAATTTCGACGAGTCTAAAGATGCCACGAGTTCCCGCCTGCTTTCTTTAAAGTTGTTGTAACATCGTCAGATCAAGATTAGAATCTGCTGCCTTCGTCGTCTTTGCCAAGTAACGTTCTCTTAAAAGAAAAACAAAAAGAACAAAAGATAAATAAATATATTTCATAAAATGTAGAAAGCGGAAAAATTAAACAAATGCGAGACAACTATAATTGAAGCTTATGAATTAATAAATAGCGCAAGTTCTCCGTTGAATTATTAATAAGTCGTCTCAATAACATCTTTTATATTTA
>QVNZ01022774.1:0-24533 GCA_014825645.1 Pseudomyrmex dendroicus | reverse complement strand
TCTCTCTCTCTCTCTCTTTCTCTCTCTCTCTCTACGGTTGACGTGAGCGTGTACATATACGAGAGATATTCGTCACAAAGATGCAGGCGGCGGTACATCAGATAGGAAGTGGAAACCTAGTTACTGCAACACGGGCCACGTTGGAAGGACCTGGAGTACCCGGAGTACAAGTGTATCGCGGTAACCGAGTAATCCCCGAACGTTATTTGCAGTTATTTCTCGCTTCGCTGGCTAGACTGAGAGAGCGAAAGAGAGAGAGAGGGAGAAAGAGAAGGAGAGAGAGAGAGCTCTTGCGAGAGACGGAGAGAAGTTATTTTCATTTTCGCGACATCTGTGGATCTTTCGGTGTGTGCGTGTGTATATATATATATATATATATACGTTCATATACGGGTTTCACGAAGTTTCCTTCTTCTCTCTCAAAACTCTCTCTCTGGATCTTGTTGGAACACAATAAGGTGACCGAGCTATCGTTGATTACAAAAATACTGAGCCCTCCCAAAGCGAATAGTTCGAAACGAGCTTGGAACTATTTCGAATTTGCAGAACGTACGTTACTTAGAGTAGTAGAGAAAAAATTCTGTCTCTCTGGCAAAATTTCACAAGTCTGTTACTTTCACATTTATTGAGCGGAGCTGTGGCGCGCCAACATTTATTTGACGTCGAAATAACATTTTCCGCGTCGTGCGATATAACATTTGAACATTCTGTGAACCTCACATCTTGTTTTACATCGTGCAACGATAGTTCTCTCCGAGAGATTTTAATCAGAGTCGGGGGAGGCGAGAGAGTAAATCGCCGGCCGATCAATTAAGATCTTTTGCTCGATCGTGATTACTGAGAGTCCGAATGGCGCGCGGTCGCGGTGAATCCCCTTCGAGCTCTCCGGGCTTTCGAAGATACCGCCACGGAGCCGCCTCATCCGCGATCCATTTAAATGCAATTAAGCAACGTCACGTAGGAGAGCGTAACGGAGGTAGGAAACGTTTAAATCAAACTACGGCTGGTTTAGTTAGTTTCGACCGCAACTTTTAATTGCGCCCCCGACCGTCTGGAGGGCTATTAGGTTCCGCTAAGAGGAGTGCGTTACTTCTTTTCTCTTGCTACGAGCGAGGGGGGTGACAAAAATCTTTCTTTTTTTTTTCCCCACGTGTTCGAAAACAATTCGATGGTGACGGTGACCTAATTTACATCTGTCCCCTGCGTACAATACTTGACATTTCGGTTTTTATACGTCGTCTGCATTAATTAAAGAGCACCCGTTTGGCATTTATAAGAAACGGTGAGCACAATTGAAGTTACGCTACATCAAAATGCCAAGTTCTGACCTTATATCCTCGGAATATCCTTCGGGACGTTCTGTGATTAAATCGACTATCGTATGTACACACACACACACACATTATGACGTGTCGTATATCCACGTTATATCTTCGAGATAGTTTAACCTGGTAACATTTTGTCGAACGAATTATTTCATCATGCAAATGTACTGCTGATTCACCGAAAAGCGTAGCGTTTTTAATTATGTTGATACTGCTGCTAAGTTGAAATGTCAAGTAACATAATACGTCGAACGATACGACAGTTGGCAATTTTGTCTAATAACAAAATTTTAGGTTCATATTTTACACTTTTAAAATATTAGTATAACACATTATAATATTTTATACTAATAATATAATATAATATTATACTAATATTGTAATATAATAATGTAATATATTATACTAATATTGTCTATAATATTGTAATTATAATGGTACAGTAGCATAATAATATAAGTTTTTATATTAATTAACTTTTGTCGTTGAAGTTTGGAACATTTGTTGAGCGAAAAAATATATTTTTTATTTTTTCTTTAGAATTTAAAAATTAATAAGCAGAAACGTTCCGAGTGTTTTGCTTAAAGTAAATATATTTCATCGTGTAATGACTATTGACATGTAATGAGACCGTTACTTCTTTGAACAAGAATCTGAGGAAGCAGCCAGTAATGTTTGTTTCGCTTCGTATGTCTCGTTGCGGTGGTGGCTTTTTTAAATAAAACGTTCCGGGCTTTTTCTTTCGTGAAAAAATAAATTGAACATATTTCATCGTGTAGCATCTATTAGACATGCAGTAAGACCGTTGCTTGTTTGGAACACGAGCCTGTTCCGCGCAATTCAACGTCTCAGGCGCCAAAATTCGCCGAGACAGAACGTGGAAAGTTCCACGGCGCGGTGTCTCATTCTTCCCTTCGTTTAATTCAGCTTCGGCTACCTCTTACTTAATTCTATTTGCACTCAGACACACACACACATCTCGGCTGAGAAATATAACATCACCGAGATTCTGAAATGGAGGTTCGCTCCATGGAAGTCGAGGGCGGCAACTGTTGATTTAATTATAATCGTTAGTCCGGACCAGCTCCGCCCCGCGACCCTCGAATCCAATACAATTCTCGCTGTCTGCTATTTTCCCCCGCATCTCTTTCTTCCTCTCTCTCTCTCTCTCTCTCTCTCTCTCTCTCTTCCGCCTAAATTTCTATGGTGCTTTAACTTTTAAGAGCAGCTTCGCTCTTGATCAAGGTGACGAAACATGTTCTCTACATGACTTCCGCATTAATCCTTTAATGTTCTTGTCGTGATTCCAACGTGGACAGAAAGTATTCTATAAAAATAAAATTTGTAAAAGATTCTAAGAACAAAATGTATAAAGATATCTCTCTTTTAAATGATTTTTTTTTCTTCCGAATTTTCGTGAAAAATTTTGAAAACTACACAGACAATGGATAATAAATTAAGGCGTGAAAAGGCGACAGCGGTTTGCGAATTTGATCAGTATCAGACATAAACGCTTTTTATCGGCACGAGAGAGCAAGGATCAATACGTATTGACGAAACTTGCCCAAATAGCTGAAAAAAATAATTTCCATGACGGCCGTTATGTGAGGTGAAAAGCATCGGAGTACTGATGCAAAACCCCCCCTCTGTCTCTCTCCGGGTCGAAACTCGTTAGCGCCGTTACGGTGTTCACAGTATGGCCACCTGAATGGAGGAGCTTACGCGAAAATTGTTTTATACCTCACACGCGAAATTGAGAAGCTGCAAATAATGTTTCGCAGCGGTGAACGCCAACATTTTCGTCCGTCATTTCATGCAACCCCTTCTGCGATCTGCATAATGTGAAAAAAGAAATTCCTCCTGTCCGGAGAAAAGTTGGGGGGAAGCAAAGAAACGTTCGGAGAAGAGCTTGTCACGTTTTGTTTTTCTTAAACAAGAAAACATATTTTATCCAAACCGAACAAAACATTTCCATCGTGTTTCCAGAAATCGAAGTCTGTGATTTTGTTTTACTGAAGAGTTTGTTGCAAAATTTACGTGTAAAAATCTATACGTGATACACAATTGCAAAAACATGTTAAAGAACGACAAAACAAGCGGTTTGACCGAAAATACAAATAAATAGATGAATCGGGAACAGGAGTTCTCGTGATCAGTCCGCTATGAAATCGCATCGATTCGCGGGAGCGGTATCGATGGCATCGGGCGTAAAAAAAAAAAAAAACGCGCGCGCGCGCGCGCGCGCCATCGAACACGTAACGCTCTTCCGGAGCCAAATCCGGCATTATCGAGAGTATAATCAATTTCCCGGCATAATACCGGGGCGGCCCGCAAACTCGAGCGAAACCGTCCGACCGGAAGCGATTTCGACTAACGCGATTGCGTATTAACTCCGCGCGCCACGTGTGTGCACATTCCCAATCCGTTCGACTTCACAATCGCGTTCGCGCACATCCCACTCACCCCCTCTTTGCCACTCTTGAGAGATCACATTTGTGTGTTACTTCTCCACTTTCTTCACAGCACAGTGTATTACGCTCGTTGCGAGCCGATGACAAGGCGACTAGATTAAGGAATTTACGTGAAGCAACGAAAGCTCCCCCCCCCCGTCGTTCATCTTAATTTTTATTCAGTAATAAAACTATTTAGCAATATAGAACGGAAAAAGTAATGTCTCTTTGTCCACATTGTTCTCATTTATCTTCGTTCTTCGCGCAAAATCGAGCAGCATTAATTTTCGACATTTTCATCAACCACCACTCGTTCTCGCACCAGCCGCTATTAGTCGTTACTCGTGAATCCGTAAAAACAGCGCTCGCGAAAAAAATTGCAGTTCGCGGAAAAAAAAAGAAAACCATCCGAATGCAATACAACCGCATTCACGGGCGTCATTCGGTGCACGTCTGGGTCGAAAGTTTCGCCGTTAACGTAAAAGCCATCGTGTACACCGGCGGCGCGCGGCGCGAGAGGGTTAGAGGAGGAGGAGGGTGCTGTCCGCGCGCGCTGCACGCTACGATTGTTTCGCCGTAATCCTTTATTGGATCAACGGGGCTGGAAACAATCGAGCGCGCCATAACGCGAGGATGGGCAGACGGTCGTGTCGGTCGGGCGGGCTTTTCGTTCGGGTCCGCCGGATGGTACCGGATGCTGCGCCGCGGTCCCCGTCGCGACGGGGGTTGGTACGAGCCCAGATAAGCGGGGGTGGCATTCGATGATGGGAGAGACACGGGGAGGACAGGATTTCTACCTACTTTGCCGGGTGAACGGAGTTACAAATGGGAGAACACGGAACTCATCCGCAAGCGGGAAACCCTCTTCGGTGCTCCTCTTCGATTGTGTCTTCTCTTCCTCCTTTCATCTTACTTTCGCGCGTACAGGATGGAAATTGTTTTATTGTATATATTTCTCTCTTTCTCTTTTTTCTTCCCTATTACATTTTCTTCTCTCATGTACTTGTTTTGTATCTTCAAATCTTTTTTTCCCTTGTTTTTTTTCTCACTTTTAATATTTGCAAAAATCTCTTCCGCTGTAACTTATCTCGAAGATTGTGCGAGAATTCAAACGAAATCTGCGAGTATTCCGCAGAAAGCGCGCGATAAATTCCGCTACTATTCCTACCTCTGACATATGTGTATCTTGACGTTTCGTGGATTTTGCACCCCACAATCCGCCGCGTTGATTCAATGTTCTCGTTACACATACATCGTCCGGAATTCACGCGTGGTCTGATACAACATTCGTACACGTCATGTTTCCCGGCGATGTAATAACGAGGTGGATAACGTAACGAGAGGCTTACACGCCTCGAATTTACGCTCGGCACCTTTTTTACGATTCGCGGCGATCTTTTTTTTTTTTTGTCCCCCGCTCCCTCTTCATAATTCTCCGCCGGTCGCTCCTTTATCTCCGATAATCCGTCTTTCCGGAAAGATACCCCCGGGAATATCCCCAGAGGAGCGTCACACGACGAGGAACACACAGTTACACCTGTTCCGCTCGCGAACTGCGGCGCTTTTCGTCATATTTAACGTAAGTGTTTTTATTTCGAAAACACTTTTTCCGTTCTTTATAGTTAACAACAATTGTGAATTACTTTAACACATGTAAACGTGTATATTTATAAAACTAAAAATTTTCGTAATTTTCTCCGAGAGCTTTTCAAAGGTAACTCTCACATCCAAGAAAAATCCACTTCAAACATTAATGCGCTCTCTCTCTCTCTCTCTCTCTGAAATGGCGTTCTCCTGTCTCGCTTAATTTTTTATGTTACAATCACGAAAGGGACAAAGGGAAAGGGAGGAGAAGCTTGTAAATCTTCCGACGAGCGAGCCTCCTCCATGACGTGCGGCGGCCTCCTCGCGTTTCACCGCTTTTAATCCGTTCTCGAGCATACGGGGTTAAGATCGCATTTGATCGCGTGGCGAATTGATCTTTCACGAGAGAGAGAGAGAGAGAGAGAGAGAGAGAGAGAAAGAGAGAGAGCAGATTCGCTACCGGGCACGGTGGCGAATCCGTGCTCGCGTACACAGAGGTTGCACGGTTATTACGGCGAACATATGTGCCGACGATATCCCCAAGGATGTATGTATATAACGCGGGCGCGTATCGACTTTGTAGCGTACACATCCACCACCTGCCATTTGTAACAAACATTCTCGCAGCGTAATCGTGGCGCGAGATGACGATTTGTTCCGATTTAATAACGCGATTAACAATGAGAACAGTTTTTTTTTTACCACAAAAGATACGTTACTGAATAATAATTATAAAATACAAAAATATCTACTTGTAAAAATAATTCTAGAGAATATGTTAATAATTGAAAATTTGTGTTAATAATTTTTTTTTCGTGAATTTTTCACTCAATTTATTTTATTCGTAATGTTTCAAAACAAAGAGAACAATTAGAAAGAACAATGAAGCTGCACAAAATCACAAGAATCGATAACAGATTTCTTTTCGGAGAGAAAGACAAGTCCGTCTCGAAAAGCTTAAACGTAATAGAGGCGAGTGTATTTTTCGGGATCGCGCCTGTCGAACAAAAGTCACCCTCCGTAACGTTTTTACCTCGTCGAATTACTTCACAATGGACAGCGCCGACCCTTTCGGACCCCCGTTCTGTTCCCCTCTTGCGAGTCTCTCTCTGTCTCTCTCTCTCTCTCTCTTTGTTACACAAAACATAATTATCCGAAATCCCAAACAGCATGAAAATTTTATCCGAAGTTTTATCCGGACGTCTCTTTCGATAGACGTTCATTTTAAAAAGCATCAACTATATAATGATTAATCTTTGCTTAACGGGGGGGAACGCGAATTACTAGAGTATTAAACAATTTGATCAAAAACAAATAATAGTTTTCTTTGCGCGTGCGCGCAAGCCATTTGTAAAAAACAAAAATAAAATAAATCCCTGTTCGGAGACTATTAATTCGGTGAAATGTTAAATCAAAGCTTATCGCGTTACAATGTATTGAAGAGCTTCTTTCGACGTAGTCATTATATTTACAAGTATAACACGCACGCGGCTTGTACTACGTGCACGACCGTATCTCGTCTGTAATGTCGGGACTACCTCGCTATGCGCGCGCCTGAAGGACCATTCACATATTATTATACGCGATATAAAATTATTACACAAATTATTGCCATTATTTAGCTCGCAATTTATGCGCGTACATATAGGTATGGGGAGGGTTTAAATGTAAATTGCTTTGTTTTATCTTTTTACAAATGAAAATGTATCCCTCTCTTACCGAGCCATTTTAATCTTCAAGAAAACTGAAATTTAAGACCGCGTTTTACATATATTTTTCAAACGATATGCGAAGCGAGAGAAATTTGAGAGCTCGTCATATCCGAGAAAAATGTCCCAATTTCTCGTCAAACCGCGAACTACGGAAATTAACAAATTAAAACAAACTCCTGCGTGAAAGAGCTACTTCGACGTGTGAATATGCCTTAATCGAGAACACACCGAGTATCGCATACACGTGTGTGTACACACATGCAGATAATCGTCGAGATGCACGAATCGCGATAGGGAACCGCCTCGAAGCGGCGCGGGCAGTTAAAGTCGATTGTGGCCGTAACGTCCGCGTGCGTGCGACATGAAATTTTTATGCCACCGTGACGATTACAACGTCACGTAACCGCGAGCGACGAGAGCTACGATGATTACATTTACTCTTTGCGAGCGAGAGGAAAAAGGGGAGAGAATCGCGTTGCCGTCGCAGTTAATAAATGTTCGTTATAGCGCATTAGCTGGTGCAAATATCGTTGGGCTCGTTACGGGTGAAAAATCCACGGGAATTTCGGTCGTCTCGGTTAATTATTTTTGAAAGGCTCGCGCTTGATAATTAGACCACGCGATGCCGATAATTAATTCGAGTTCGATTAATTCGAATTTGTTCGTTCCTCTTGTCTTTTTTTTTAAATTAACAATCGAGTCTCCAAGTTATTTTCAAGCGCAACACTTTACCGTCTCTTGTAAAATTTACTCAAAAAAAAAAAAAAATTAATTACAAAATTTTATTCAAGAATAAAATTTAAAAAAATTCTTTTCGTTTCTTCGTCGTGTTACGAATATATTGGATTCTCCACTGCAGCCACGTAGTTACAGGCGCGACTTGTCTAAGCGACTTCGTTCTTGAGAACTTCGTATAACTTATTTTCGTTCTCATGCAATTAACTCTTCCGCACTTTGTATTTGAAGCACATAAAGCGATTACAAGTCGTCCTATTTTCCCAGGAGTGGCTTTCTCTCGTAGAAAGCGCGTATAAACTTATATGAAGTTCACACTCGGCGCTTTCGCTCGCGATGTAACGCGGTTGCCTGACGTATTTCGCGTAAACGCGTTTAGACTAAACGAGAAGCCGCGAGTTTACGCGGGAAAGCACGATCGTGCTGCTCGTTAAAAATTTATTTCCTTCGCGTGTCGCTTCTTTCGCGAGTTTCCCCCGCGTCCTTCTATCCCGCGTCTATTCGCCACGCACGTGACACGCACGAAATCGGTAAGCCACGACACATGTGCTGATTTTTAAATAAACGTCCCCTTCTTTGAAGCCGCTCGCACAGCGAATTGCTGCGAACGCGCTTCAAAAAAACGCGAATCCCGCGTTTCAATATCGCACGACATAACGTACGGTGGTTGGACAGATTTGCAATTGCAAATAATAATTAGAAGCATGTTTTCGTGTAGCAATAATACGTGCTTCAACGAATATATTTGAAACGAGTTTCCAGCTTTTGATAATCTTAAATTTCTAGAAAAATTCTCGAACTTTCCCGCCGATAGTTAGACACGTCAGAAATTTCGAGAAGACATTCGTCGTAACGCAAAATATCGCGCGATACCTTTTTACGAAACTTTGTCGAGTACCAGAGCGTAATCTACTCCCACCCCATTTCTTTGGACATTAAACGCGCGTTCCCGTGACTTTTTAATCGGTCAAGCAGGCGGACGCGGAATGACTGCTCGTTTCGTCCCTGGCCGAGTGAATAATTCACCTCGATCGATCCGCTTCCGCTCGCTCGCGCGCGACGACGACGGTCGGCGCGCGCGATGGTCGCCAGTGGCGGAATTAATTTAAGTAATTCGACGATTGTTATCGACGGAAGCATTAAATAAAGCACCGTGCGCTTTGCTGTCCCGGTTCGGAGTCGCGCGTTTAGATTGTACCCGTAGATCGTTGCCCGAGCACAAGCCATCGTTGCATACGTGAGTGGGTTGATCAGGATGAGTGGGTCGTCATCCATTTCCACGGCTGTCATTACGTCAAGGAGCCGCGACATATCGCGGGGGTTGTTTGCCGACCTTTACGCCCTTCGCCGCCCATCCCCGTGTCCGCCCACCGCCACCTGTCTCCACAAAAATGACGATTCCTATTTTCCAAACGGCCGCTTTCCTTCGACGATATTATTGCAGACTCGCTTATGGCTGACCAAACGTCGACACGAACTCCTCTTAATGCCGAATGAAAAATATATATTCATTGGCGCCGATGAAGGCGCGCGTTATTTGTGAAACGTCATCGTTCGTGACGCTCGGGACATTGTGTCCTCCGGCAATATAAAAGAAACGGGAGAGAGAATTTGCGGAATTATTACCGTATATCTTATAGCAATAATTACGTGGCAAAAATACGCGGTAAGATGTGCTTTAATGGAGATGATGAGAAATTACATGAAGATTGGAAAATATATTAAAGCAGCACCTCGGTGCTAATTCAAGTTTCAATTTTATGTACGCGTCTTTTTTTAACATAAAAAAGTAAACGTAACACTTGTTGTTATGTTAGGAACGGGAAGCTGAAAAGATCGCCGAAGAAGCTGCGTCTATGCGCGACGTGAAGCCGGAATTGCCGCCAGCGAGAAGTCCCGAGACCTGGCACGGTAATGCTTACTACCGACATCTAAATGTTCTGAAAGGTGAGCGAGAGATTTGTCGTGCAAATTAGCTTCCGAACAAAATGTAGAAATATAGAGAAAATGAAATATAGAGAGAAACCTCTGACAAGAGTCACAATCGATATATATATATAATTAGCTACTTATATGCAAAAATTATTATTCAATTTAAGAAACAATATAGCGAAAATACAATAATTTTCTGCAAAAATTGTTGCAACTGTTGCAAACTTTGTTTTAAAATATTTCATTTTTCGTGTGTTAATTAAAATTTCTAATTTTGTAAACTGTGTAAAAATTCCGCGCGTATACTCACATAATTTAGTTTTAATTGAGTTTATAGGAAAGATGATCTGTAGAGCCACCGTGGTCTACCTTAAAAGAAAAATTAATAGATAAATTTCCGAGACGTTTCGATTTTTATTTAGATCATCTTCAACCAGACTAAGAGATAGAATATAAAATATATATTCATGAAACTTGGAAATTCAAAATTGTAATCGCGTGTCAACCGTCAGGAGAAAGATCAAAACACGAGAGAACGCGCAAACAAAGATTGTTTTGATACATTGTCAAGAAACAAAACGGCTTCTATAACGTAAGGATCAACGAAAATCAAAGAGGAGATAATTAATAAAACCGTGGAAATGTTAATAATAATAGTTAAAAGTTCAAAGGAATAAAAAATCGGAGTTAGTAAACGTAGTCAAACAGATATAACGTCAACTGTTAAAAAATACAGTCAGTTAATTTTAAGTCAGGGAGAAAGTAAGATACTAAATTCTTTTAGTTATACAAAAATTGAATAAATTAAACAGTGAAAAAAGATAAAAAAAACACTCCACAAATACAAAATAAGAATAACACATATCTTGATAAGTCGGAGTCTGAGATAAAAGTGAGACGAACATAATTAGCTACTTATATGCGAAAATTATTATTCAATTTAAGAAACAATATAGCGAAAATACAATAACAGATCGTAAACGTATCCTGTTTTCGAGGTCCTCTTTGATTTTCGTTGATCTTTACATTATAGAAGCCGTTTCTCGACAACGTGTCAAAACAATCTTTGTGTTTGCGCGTTCTCTCGTGTTTTGATCTTTCTCCTGACGGTTGACACGCGATTACAATTTTGAATTTCCAAGGCGCGTATTTTCTTGAACATTTATGTATTTTATATACTTTAACATATATTTTTATAAAATTATAATTATAGTGGTTGAAGATGATCTAAATAAAGGTCGAAACGTCACGGAAATTTACTTATTAATTTTTCTTTTAACCACTACCACCGGCGGATCACGGCTCTACACAGGTCACCTTTCCTATAGTCTTTCTACCTCATCAGAAAAAGCCTCTCCTGTCTTGTTTTGATTAATTAAGTTTAGTTTTGTTTGATTTTACAACTTTGGACATTGTTTTCACAATCACAATATATCAGACTAATGTAACCGTTTCACTTTGCGATATATGTATAGTTTAATATTTCGTATAATACAGAAATTGTTTTACTTTATAAACACATAGTAAATTACCGTAATGAGTTAAGAACGCATTTTGAGTTGCGGGAATGTATACATTTCTATACCGTTTTCGCCAAAGAGAAGCAACATTTCCAACTAAAGCTCCTTCCGCGGCCATCTTGGGTCAATGACGTCAAAAGCGAGGAAAGTTCGCGAAAATTTCGCGGCACTTTGCGTGAAAACAGAAGAGTATCTTTGTATAAACACACGTGGATAATCAATACAGCACGCTTGTAATTTTTTTTTTTTTTTTTTTTTTTGGTTTAACAACGAAATCCAGGCGCATAACACAATGGAATCGAGGCGTGAATTTGTCGCAAGCTTTGACAGCTGCCTTGAATCAAGTGCATCGAGTTCGCGTTTCTTAAAACCAAATCACACTCCGAACGAAATTTCCGGTATATTACAGACGCGTTCCTTCGAACACCTTTTGGATCTGTCCTAAACACTTTTATTTCCACACAAAGTGCACGAAACTTTTATTTTCCAGACCATTTTGAGCCGCTTCTGACGTGCAAACGTGGATCTGTTCGTGTTGCTTACACTTTTTACGGACTTTATTTCGTTTTTATTTTTCTTACCAAAGTGCGAACACATATCTGTCTTGGTCTAAGTTCAAAAAGTGTAAGCAACGCGAAAGATCTTGTACTTTCTACGTCTATTAATTTCTCGTGACGATCAACGTCCCCACTGTCAAATTGGACTTGACGTTTAGGTATCGAAGTGTATGCACGAAAAGTGCTTTTCCGCGACGTAAATTATCGGCGTGGCCGACGTCGCGAAAAATTTGTGTGTGTTTCGCGCGAGTTCTTTTCGCGGCCTCTCGCGCTACATTTACACGTTATTTCCGCAGAAACGGTCGAGCTTGCGGCAGCCGCGAGAGCTCTACGCTTTCAAAGCGCTGCGCGCACACCATTTTGATATTAGTAATTAATTAGTAACTACCCCCGCGCGGATCAAGCGGGCCGGCGAGAAGATCGGAGTTCCAATTAATTAGAGTAATTAGTCGCGACCGGAGTGTTAAGTGGGAACGCGGAGGGTTGCCTTGATATTCAGACGGCGGGACGGGAGAGAGGTGGATCTTCCAGGCTGTAATAACGCTGAAATGGGGGCGCGGGGTGGCCTCTCGGTCGGCCGAGGGGCGTGATTTGTGCCGACGCTTGCGCGTACCCGCGAAGCACAGTCGGAGTTTCCGTCGGCGTCGCGACGCTCAGCGGAGTTGCGAACTCGACGATAGAACACGCTTCGTGGTGTTTATATAGTAACGTGCGTGAGTTTTCTTTTATTTGTGTTAAACAGCGGCTGTCTTACAAAGAGTAGATATATCGTACACAGTAGATTGTTTGCATTAACACATCAATTATCAATTGTACAAATAAGAATATTTTATATATATAATATAAATTGTTTATATATAAATTTAAATTATTTATTAAGTTATTGAATTTCATATTTTTTGTAATAGATATTACAAAAAATATTAAATTTCGTATTTTTATTAAATTTCATATTTTTTATAATAAATATTACAATAATATATGTAAATATATAATTACAAAATAATTGTATTTTATTCAGAGAAGATAATTTAATTTTACATAAACTTTGGAAATCGAGAGAGATACGATCTGCGAGCTAACAAACATTTTATAAAAATTTTTATGCTCGAAGAAATTAATGTCTTGCAAAATTTGTAATTTGAAAATCTCCGAAAATTAATTTTTATGTTTTTCTTAAAATATAGACGATGTATATTCTTCGCGTAAGTATTCTTTCTCTCCTGTCGCGATGATATTTGATAAACGCCCAACGATACAACATGTAAGCACAGAGAACATGGTTGCAAATACCACTTGCGCGTTTCAGAGGAGACGCGGCGCATCCACACACACTCGCACACTCACGGCGC
Source organism: Pseudomyrmex dendroicus (assembly GCA_014825645.1). Classification (NCBI taxonomy): domain Eukaryota; kingdom Metazoa; phylum Arthropoda; class Insecta; order Hymenoptera; family Formicidae; genus Pseudomyrmex; species Pseudomyrmex dendroicus. The sequence goes on along the minus strand of QVNZ01022774.1, from coordinate 11,366 downwards.
ATTCACGTACATGTGTACACGCGCGTTATATATCGATAGTATCGGTGGGCCCCCATTCAACGCGGGCGTAAGCCGAAAATAACGAGATAGGTGCTGTATCGGCGCGATGAATGCGAATACAGGATCATTGGCGGTGAACGCAGGCTCTTTGACTAACGTACAGACCTTCGGGGAAAAAGAGGCCCGCGCTCTCTCTTCGATCTTCTTCTTTTCCTTCTCTGCGCGACCGCACGATCTTTTCAACAAGCAGCTTTTGAGCCTTTCGTGCGAGAACAAGTCGACCCTCAATCTCGCCCGACCTAACGATCGTCCGCGCAAATTAGCCGAAAGAGGCCAATTTTGGCTGAATAAAATCTTTTCATAAATTTCGGACGCATGGAAATACACGCTCTTTGAATTATTTATATACACGATACGTGTGTTTTTGCACGACTGTATGACCGTAATTTTGCTGTTCTTCTAAACGTGTAAATGTAACTAAAAAATAATAATTTTTATCGTCTTTCTCTCTCTAGTTTTAAATTTCTCGCGCTCGCATGATTTTATTATCGTTGGAATTACGTCAGACCACAAGGTGTAGATATATCTACTCTACGGACTAATTAAAGCTTTCCATTACTGAAGCTTCACCTTGTCACAGTTCTTTCTTGACAGAGGAAAAACCCGATACTCGCGGACGATTAGTTTTACATAACGCTATGCGCATCCGTCGGTGCTCACTATATACGAGAGGTTGCCGCTAATTACCGGCTGATAATTATTGCAGGGAACGAGTCAGCGGCGGAAAGGGCGGGTTCCGATTGCTCGGCTTGCCGTCCTTCACGCGGTATGTTTTACGGCCAAGTCCACAGTCCGTCCGCGCCGACCAATTAATCAAGCTAGCTGGTCGGATTAATCGAAGAGGAGAAAGAGACGGAGGACACATTTAACCCGAATCTCTCGTTCCGTAAGCTTGCGACACGTTGCCTTAAAGCACACTCGTCGATCTCTTTGTCCTGAAATTTAAGAGTTCGGCGCAACAATGGGCTTGTACTTGCTTTCTCACACTCACTTTAGCAAACAGCGAGATATCTTAAAAAAATTATATATGTAATAAACATACGATACAATTAAAATTAAAAATTTAAATCAATTAAAAAATTAAACTGTATTATGTATTATTAATTTAAATTTTAAATAATGTAATTTTTATTTAGATGAAAAATTTGTAACGCGAGAGAAAACGCGTTGAGACAATGCCGCGCCGAATTCTTCGATTTTCAACTCGCTTCAACCTTTGCGGCATCGCTGAAATCGGGCAGTTTTGTATAGGGCCCACATTCGCGCACAATCTACGAATTTATCATCCAGCAAACTGTTTAGGAAATAATGTCGTTTCACGTATTTGCGATGTCGGCTCGGAAGCAAGCACGTGAAAAACAAGGTTTGCTAGAAGAATTAGTTACTACTTGTGAACAACGGAGAGAAAGAACTTGCTGAACCTACTAAATTTTTCGATTTCACTGATTAAAAATGTCGTGTTGGTGTAACAAGAGTTTCAGTTTGGCGAGTTCTTTCTTGACTGTTCAAAACACTTTTTTTCCCGTGCATGAATTTTATCATCGACAGCTTTTCGCCTCGTCGGGTGAAAGAAAAATTTTCGCTCGGAAGAACAACAACAACAACTCGTTTTAACGGTACGCTCGCCTCGTCCTTTTACGCAAGCCTGGCGCGCAAACAGATCGATCGCGAATCGAGAAAGCTCGGCAAGAAACTTGCGCGAGAGCGCTACGCGTTATAATATAAAGCAGCGCTAGAATAATATTCACTTGGCAATATTATTGAACTGACAAAGCGAGGAGGAGAAAGTCACGTCGAAACTTTTGCGAATTCCCGCAGGTCGATCGCAGCCTCGTGTCTCACGCTGGTTACGTGTCAGATGCGAAGATAATTTGATAAAACAAACGAAGATGCGTGGATTTACATTCCGAAGTTTGTGCTCGTTATTTTTCCCGACGATACGTGTGTAGGTGAGAGAAAGAGAGAGAGAAAGAAGCTATTTTCAGTTTTCGAACGCGTATATCAATTTTTAAATAAAACCTAACGCGGATGTCGTCGCGATATCGTCGATGCCGGTAGTAGCTTAGGATCGATAGAGATTTCTCGCGAGAGAACGATATATATATAAATATATATATATATGCACGGTGCAATTATATTTCGTTGCGCAGCCGATTTTAGACCGATTGTGGCAAACCATGGATGGACACGACGAGTCGAACTAGAGAGAAAAACAAAACAAAACAAAACAAAAAAAATGATTCCCTCGCGCTTTACGCCGTAGGCCATAGCTGTAAGTACCGCTATTAGTAGAGTAATATAAATTGCATCAGTGAACATATTGTAGATGACAGCGTGTGTGAAAAACCACGAGTGTAATCCAAAAAAAAAAAAAGGTTCTAATAAAAAGTCTTGATCGCTGAAAGAATCGTGTGTGGCGCAATCACTTTTTATTTTAACGAAACTCTGCATATCATCTGTAACATCATATAACCAATTTATAATGTGTTATATGTGTTTTATCAAATTTTATGTGTGTGTGTGTTAGGTTATTTTAAAAATACACAATAAGTGTGTTATTAAAAAAAATCTTGGCTTCTGGTCAAGGTATATTTTTTTTGCAATGGATTTTTTATTTTCATGGAGGAAAAGTGGCAAATTGGGTACTTCATATGTACGAGATGCAATCCAAGCATCTTGTGTGAATTTTTTTTTATTTAAATTAAATAATAAATTTATTTAAATTAAATTAATAATGGAACTAAAACTTTTCAAATTTACACGTGTGTTAATTTATACGTTTGAGAGAAAATTGCACATACGTGCGGCATATTAGCTCGTACAGACGTTCAATTCTCTAGTTGTAAAAATACACAAGTTGTCGCACCCAGAACATCCCGGGCCGAGAACTAATGCGTTACTGGAGGAGCGACACTTCCGCGTGTTTCTCGCGGGGAGAAACAGATCTTTTTCAATTACTGGAGAAACGAATCTGTATTGTAGGATATGCACACGGTGTGTAATCTTGGTCGTCGTTTGTGTTCCGCGCCCGCGTGGGCAAAATCCTTGGGGAGCCCTCCCGGCTCTTCGTGGTACGTAAGGACGCTCCAGTGAGCAAAAACCCTTAACTGATACACAGCCGCTGCTGCGGTCCCCGGACGGTCGTCAGCAGAATTTCGAATCTCGACCACACACATGGTCCTTACGCGAGGCTCTCGAAGGCATTCGCTGTCGCGAGCACAATGGACGTACAATTGATAAAATCTCTGGATCGAAGAGAGACATTTATTATTTATAGAATATTTTAAATATTTGTAAATATATTTTATATATAGTTGTATATATATATTTAATATATATGTAAATTAATTTACATCTTATATAATATATATATAAAAATTACTTTATATGTTAAAAAATTATGTTCTGTTTTTTTCATGGTCATTTGTACATTTGAGAGAAAACTACCGTACAGTTTATTAAAAAATCGAAAAACGACAGACGATCGGATTAAATCTATCGGCTATTTTCAAGTTTGGCCAATTTAGGAAAGAGAACTATACCGCGAATTTTAATGGGACGCGGATTCTATAAAATATCGACATTGGCGGATGATGGCAAGTGAGTGTCAATAATGGATGCCCCGTCGCAGGAAAACATCGTCTGCGTCTAATGTTCCGGCAAATTGGCTCCGCGAATGTAGCCTCGCGGGTCGCCTCCCGGGAGGAATCTGCAAGTACGAGCGGAAGATTCCTCTCGTTGCGCCGATTTTTTTCCCCCGTAAGTACGTCACGTCTCGACGATACCGTCGTCGTCGTCGGTGATATCCGTCCGGGCGTCTCGTCGAAATCGGCTCCGTTTTGCGGAGCCAACCGACCCCGTAACTGGAAGAATTTGTAAGGAAACGAGAGAGAGACGAAGGATTTCTCTTCTCGTGCAAACGCTTCTGCTTGGAATTATCCGGAAAAAGTATAAAATAAAAAATATGTTATAATGTATATTAAAAATATACGTTTAATATCTGTTGCACATTTTTTCGTTCAAGCGTGTCGATTTTGCAGATATTTTTTTAAACTAGGTTTAAAAAAAGAAATTTGTACGGATTTGCATTTGCCATATTTTTAAGGGGAAAGTTTGCTTTGGAAAAAAAAACGCAAAATCCGGAAAAGAAATCGTCGATATTATCGCAAATCGATTCGTTTTGCGCGCACTTATGTGTGTTATCATTCCGCGCAGAGGTCGCGTATAACGAGCCGCGATTTAAGTACGCGCTTCAATCGTTCACAATCGAAAGACGTCGGGGCGGTGGGTATTTAAAGAAACATTTTAATTGCAGGACGTAAGCCGCTTACGTGTCCCCTCTCTCGTACGTTTAATAAAAACAGCTCCATCCGCTCGTTTCAAGAAAGCGGACGAGCCGCTCGCATTGTGCGGAAGTAATTCGACCTGTTCTCGTTTGGCCAAAAATTATGGTCGCCCTCTTATTCCCGTTGCGCTCTTAGGAAAAAACCAAATTATATATTAGAAATTGCAATTTTGCTCAATATATTGTCGAAATTTGCTCCGTATCAAAATTATTGTTCTTCAATGTTCTTACGAGTGAATTTTTTATAAATATATGTAGAAAAAGGAGAAAGAAAAACGGAGGATATGTTTCTAGTTGGATCATTTTTCCTCGTCAAACACAATCTCAACGTTCCATTCTAGATAAAATCGCGCCGTTCCCGTGGGACGTCGATTTAAGCTTTTCCTGTGGTAAAACCGTCGGGGCCGGCGACGTCTCGGCTGTGAGAAAGGAACGTATAAAGAAGCGGCGCCTCTGTAATTGGGCATCAAAAGGCGATATTTCGTCTTCATGTTCGCCGGTGAGCACGACAGCCACGCCGACCGATGGGTGGAAGGAAAAGGCGCCGACCGACCGCGAGAACCGAGAGCTCGATCTCGCGGACTCTCGCGGTACCGCGTGGCGCCTCCGACGGGGGGTGGTTTCCTCTTTACGAGGGTCGATTCTGGCCGAATGATGATGGTATGCCTTGTTACCGCGGCCGCCGCCGTGAGGAGAGAGTCGCGCTGCTCCCTCGGGTAATATCGCATACAATTATGTCCACCGAAGGGAAGACACACATACATTATGTATGCGACGCGCCCCGCCGTACGTTAGACCCCCGGTAAATCATGTCACAGGGTTGGTTAACTCTGCAAATGATCTGAGGCGTTGCGCGTCTCTCGACTCGGCTGCTCAATCTTTTTCTCTTATTCCAAAGTTGTTTTGTTTCTTTGCCAGCTAATTATATACGTTACTTATATATTAATTATATATTACTTGTTATAGCCAATAACAGTAGTAATCTTCACCAGGTATATACCAAGTATACGTAAGAATGTGCAAGTTGCAGTTTAAGGATTTCGGATAGATGTAAGAAGTGGCGCATAATATTATATAGAAATAAACATTCCGAACAGCTTAAAAAACAATTCCATCTTCTACATTTAGCTGGATTAAATATTAATGTTAATATTTATTATTGTAAATATTTACTGTTGCATTTTACTTATCTTTACTATATTTTAAATATTATATGTACAGTAATGTGTACGCTGTTATATTGTATTTACTTTTATTTACATTTGCAATATTATAAATATTGCAAAACTAACAACGCGAAATTTAAAACGGTCAATAAGAACCTGTATATTAACCGGTTTAAATTTCGCGTTAGTTTTAAATTTTACGAGCCTCAACTTTTCGTTAATTTGTCACGAATAATGCATATACAATATTCTATAATACTGTAAAGGCAAATAAAATATAACAGTGTACAAATTATAATGTGCACACGTTTTAATCGTTAATATTATATATATATATATGACATAACGTAAGCATGAGAGATCGGAGAGGGGATATCTGATACGCGAAATAAATAAATCCACGCGGTGACATAGAGCACACTTTATTTCTCAATTAGTATTATAATAATTCATTTAGCATTGACCGAAATCGAATATATATATATATAAGTGTATATATATATTGTATACTTTTCTTTTTTAATCGAGGTCAATATAATCGTAGTAGATTAATTTATTACCAATACAAGTGTAATTAATCGTAATGTATTGTCTGAAAGTATCACTGCGTTGCATCCACTGGTCGTCCCCTTCGCACTTCGTCAAGATGGGTGTCAACGGAAACGCGGGAGGCGGAGGAGAGAGTTGAGATGCAGGGAGAACGACGAAGGGAGAAAAATATTATCGCGAGAGTTGCGCGCGCAAGACGCAACTCGTGTTTCCCGCGAATCCCGGATTTTCTGGCGCTTACAAAATATAAGTAGGGCCCGAGGTAAAAATCTTCTCGGGGAACACGAGATTCGTCGTCGCTATTCACATCGCGCTTTACCGATAGAAACAGAGAAACTCTATACGTTCCGGAGAAAGATGCGTGAAAGAAAGAGAAAGGAAGAGGAGAGAGGTGATGATGATCTTGAGAAGAAAAATGGGGAAAGAGACAGGAAACCAGAAGCTTCTTTCTCTGTGACCAAGGATGCTCAGTGATTTTTCTTTACGGAGATCGATATAGATCCGGCGCGTCCGCTCGATCCCCAGAAGTTAGATTATAATTAGAACGTGGAGGGTTCGTCGCGCTCGCCCGTAAAAAACGCGCGTTATGATATTTTTTTATTTGTATTTTACATTATTTTTTCTTATATGTTTTATGTTTCTTTTACGTTTTACTCACACACACAAGTGCGTGTGTCTACATATCAAACAAAAATATAATAGCTCGCATTGCGAGATAAAATATCGTGTGTAAAGTGACTTATTGTGATAAAAGATATCGAACGAATTAATGAGATTATTTTCTCAAAATTGCCTCAAGGTTCAAGAATAGCGAAAGACACGACGGGAGACAACGTATACATGAGAACGCATTTGTTTTCTGCGAGCGAGAACGCGCGAGCTCTCCGCCGAACAATATTCAACATTTAACAATAGCCAACATTTATAGAATAAGATACCGATTTATCATTAAATTCATTCTCTCTCGCGATCGCGCCAATCTTGACTTTTCTCTTCACCGCGCCTGATGATCGCGCACGGTGAAACCAATCCATGAACAATCGAAACGCAAAGTGATCGGACCGACGCGATTTTGTAAATTAAACAATGTATATCACGCAGCAATATAGATTTCTTCTCGCACAGATAGTAATAGAGCATATAATATATATATATATATCTTTCTTTCTTTTCCCAGCGCAGTGTTTCTCAAATTTATTTTTTCCCTCTGCCGATCGACGAGGACGATCAGGGGCGAGTTTTACGAACACTGGAAATATATTTGAATTTCAGGTCTCCAGCTCTTCGAATAATATTTTTAAGTATTTCATTCAAAAATTGTTTTCTAATTTTTTGAAAAAATATATTTATTGTAATGTATATTGTATAAACTATATATATATATATATGTATTGTAACTGAAGTACATAAGTAGAAGAGGATCGTATTTCCTATTTGTTTGATACAATAATACGAGATGTTTTCTTCAATTTCTTTGACAAGATTATTCACTGGAGACCTAAACACTATTGACTTCTCAAACTCTAAAGAGTTTTTCACCACCCGTCCCTGCAGGATAATTAGCGTTTTATTGCTATCATTCTAATTGACAAAGCATCGCTGGTCAACCGTTACAACCAGAAATTAATCCCGTCACGATCGAAAGGGTTAAGATCGGTTCTGATTCTCGATTACTCGCGCTGAAAATTAAATTACTTCGATTCTATTTGTTGTATATCAAATTTTCTTTGGTGCACTTCTAAGTTTATTAAAATTTATAACGAAGAAAGAGAGAAAATCTATTTATCTATTTATCTATTTATCTACAGTATACAAAGTAACGAAACTCAAATTTCAATTAAATTCTTTCTATAGTTTCAAATATCTTTTTTTTTTATTATATATTGTGTGTGATATATATTTTAAATTAATTTGTTCTTGATTTGTTAGAGATATTCTTCCAGAAATGATTCGTCATATAATCGTGCGCAAACCACGCGAGTAAACGAGAATGCAGATGTCATTTTCGACGTTTGCATTTGCGCGATACGATTTTTTTTTTTTTTTTTTTTTCGTTTCGCGAACATTTCGAACGAAATTGCCGGAGCGAGAACGAGTGAAGTTTCAACGTGATTTTTCTTTGTCGTTCGCGACGCAAACGAAGAATACAATACAAACTCGAGAATATTATGGGCCTCGTGCGCTTTAATTAGCGGAGAAGTAATTATATCAAATTGCTTCGCATCGAGTATAGCGAATAGCCCCCCCTTTCCCACTTTCGCTCCGTTTTGGTTCCCCTTCCTTTCGTTTCCCTATTCTGTCCGCGCAACGTTTTGAGAAACACTGGTCCAGCGATGTGGTGGCCGCCTCCACCGGCTAAACATCATGATGTTAAACTCTTAATAAAATGCACAACATCTATAACACTTTCCGGCTTTTTTCTTTTATCTCACAGCGATAATAGTGTAGTAGATGAGACTCTCGCGCGGGCTTTTCCTCCACGGGTTCTTGTTTTCTCTTCGCTATTACATTAGTTCGTTCCTCTCTCAAGCAAGAACTTGACTGGCGACGGTGGACACAGATAGAACAAATTTTACATAACATCGGTGGTACATATTGCGTCAGAGGGAATAATGTACAAACGATGTTGTAAACGAACGTGTGCCTTTGCGTTGAACATCATCCGACTCGAAATGTGTGTCTAAATATCTATCTTCTCTCTAGAATACGTCGTCTTTTAAATGTGCATACGTCGCGTACATATGTTTAATAATTTCAAAAAGGAATGTAACTGAGAGAGAGATTAATATCCACTACTTTCCGTTTCTTAACATCGCGCGATATATGAGAAACTTCTTCTCTCCTAAAACTTCAAAAATCGCTACGATCAGAAGATCCCTACGTATTACCGAAGAATTTTCAAACGAACGGCAAAAATTATCTCGAGAAGCTGGATTTTACGAAAAAAAAAATCATATTCTATGTTTTTTTTCTAAATATTTCTTATTCTAGTTAATAAACTCGCTCGAGTCGAGAGATGTTCATTGCCATTTTCCGGATTTAAATTTTTCAAATTTACACAACACTTAATCGAAAATCCGTTTCATCGACGTGGAGAGATCACGCAATGGTAACAATGAAAACACGCGAGCGATGACAATAAAAAAAAAAGATAAAAAAAAAAACGCCGTCGTGTTCCTACCGTCGCCCTTATCGACAATATGTATGTACGTGTAAGTAATATACTCTAATGTCATTATACATTATGCTTATAGCAGATATCGCTTGAAGATTTTTTTTTTTTTTTTTTTTACCTAAAAATCCACGTGGCAACGAATAACCAAGTTCCTTAATTACTTTCATTGTTCTGGCGGTTGAACTCTCATACAGAAGTCACATACAGAAGGAGAAGGAAGCGGAAAACCTATTATAACGATCGCGGGCCGCGCGGGTCCGCAAAATCATCATGTAAATTGTCGCGAGGCTAAATTGTACTAAACGTAATTGTACTTGTGTGCAAGCACGGTCTTTTTCTGAGATAAGCAATAATAATGCTATAACTCAAACGCGCGGGTAAGTCTTATTCCTCACATTCTTCGTTTTACTCTCTTGACGGTACAAGGACGAGAACGACATCAAAAGTGTCTGGTCTTTTCCAACTTGTGTATGCGAAAATTACAACAAATTAAATAAGTATCTTAATTATACTTAAAATTATGTTAAAACTGCTTAAAAATTATCGTCAGCAAACGAAGTTCGAACTTACGCGACTGACGTTGCAAAGTCTCGGAAAAGTTTCGGCTGTGTGTGATATAAATTTTATGAAACAAAAAGCAAGAAAAGTAGCGTGTAAAAATCGTACTACCTGCTCTCTACAAAGTATAATTTCGCGTAGCTTTTGAAAAACTTTGTCGATTCTTTTATATACTTTGTACATATTTCTAGCATAAAAAATTCAAGCGAGAGAAATGTGATCTTGTCTCTCTTTTCTAATATATTTTGAACGTTTTATATTACCCTGCAATCAGTTTGACACAATTATGTAAAATAAGTTTAACGGTGCGGAAATACAAGAGATCGCGTAAAAGAATCTACAATCTATAAAAAAAAAACAATTCAATGATTACAACAAATAGATTTGCTAATAGGTCATCACGATTAGCATCACCGAAAGTTTTCCGACAGCAAGCATCGATCGAGATCATCGATACGAAAAAAAAAAATGCTAATATCGAGCATTATCTGTACAAATATAATCGATCACGACTTCGTGGAAGAGATTCGCCGCCATTTTCGAGGGGTTCGCTTATATAAAGTAAATCTTATAAAGTAATACAATTCTCTAACGTCTAGCTAGAGTTTTATCTAGCAATAAAAAAAAGACATAATGGAACGCAGACGAAAGGAAAAAAAGAAGAAACGGTAAAAAAACGAAACTTATGCGAGTACATTATATACGAGTGTAACGAGTCTGATGCGCCGCGCGGACCAACGCAAAATATATATATTTATTGACGTGACTGAATGATCGAACTCTCACCGTTACGGACAAATGACAATCTTCATTTATAAGAAAATAAATGAGGAAACTTTTCTGGCTATTTAGTGATCGAGTAAGCGAGAATGTAAGTAAGATTGCTTCATCAATACTTATCCATCAAATTCCGTTTGAATGTTTCTGTCAGCCATGTTTTCGGTCGTATATTAGATAAAAATATAATCAAAAATATATGTACGTGTGTGTGTGTGTGTGTGTGTGTGTGTGTGTGTGTGTCTGTATTTATATGCACAACGTGAAATTTTTTTTTTTTTTTTTTTTTTTTTTTATACACTGGAAGCTTAATGATTTTATTTCTTAGACTCGAAACGGCGACGCTTCGTATACGTATTTCCTAGTTCAAATTACATCTAAAAATGTTTCACAATTTCTTCATTAATTACTACCTTACTAGTTTAAGAGCTAGAAGAGAGAGAGAAAGAGTTGAAATCGGGATTAACGTCGGCCAAACTTAAACTTGTTCTCACACTATCTTTAACGAACCATTAAATCTTCTACTCCTCTTTTACATCGCCCGAAGCAATCTTACTCCATTTCTCCACGCGATGCACGATGCGAGAACGAAGTGGTGGTACAATAGAATTATTCTATTCCGAATAGAATCGGAATAGAAACGAACGCCGAGATTTGGCTCTCATTACCGGGACGGTACGTAGCGCTTTTGGGAGTAAAACGAATTCGGAAAAAAAAAAAAAAAAAAAAAAAAAAA
>QVNZ01022773.1:0-23663 GCA_014825645.1 Pseudomyrmex dendroicus | reverse complement strand
CTACAATAAGTTAAAAATGTCTCGTCGCCAGTTGCGACTACTAGGGGAAAAATATTACTTTACGTGCTGCGGTTGCCAGTTGCTGTTGATAAAAGTTAAAAGTTGATCAACTTTCTTGTAGCAACCGCAACGACAAAGCGCAACCAGAAATAACACTTTTCTTTTCGTAATTGCTATCTTTCGCAACTGGCAACGAGACATTTTCAACTCATTGTAGAATGGCCCTAAAACTTTTATATTTCGCATAGGTAAGATTACTTTTTACTAATCACTTTTTGCATATGCTTTAGTTTTCTAATTCTTTTCGAAAAAAGGAAAAAGAAGGCATAAAGACATCTCTGAATTTTATTTTATTTTTTTTTAGTTTATTATGTGATGTAAGTTATATGTAATATACATGTATTTCATTTGTGTGAAGTTATATTTAATTAATTATAGTTGTGTGTAAATATTGTAAGTCTATGTTTTAAAACTTTTATTTATGAGGATAAAAATTCTCTTTGCAAATGTATTTAAAATTATATTTTCTTAAATGCAAAGAGAAATAATTAATTATGAAGTGGAACCTGCTCGTTACTTCGAGATCAAGTGAACTATCAAGATATAATTTATATAAAACTTAAAAATTGCAGTACTCTATATCATATCTACTCTATATCATATTTATGATATAGAGTTGATTTACATATCTACAATTTATTTAAGTTAATGATATACTAACATTGGGTTTTACTAAATGATCACTTTTCGTCACATTTATAGAGTTTATTAACATTTACGCGAATTTCTAAAAAAATCAAAACACAACATAAACTTTTGTTAGCTCGTCGATTTGAAGTTAAAATAGATTGTAATCTCAAAAAGGTCGGTCATTTTGTAACTCCTCATTTATATATCTTTGTTAGTATTTTGATATACCAAATTTGAGTACTTTCCTATTTATGCACTATATAAAATTAATGCATATGTAAAGTAAGTGTTCTATTTAACAATAAATTATAACTTAAGAACAGTTATTAATATATATATATGTATATTTTGTCTAATTTAGAATTATTTCAGTAAAAGTTACCAACATAATGATGGTACATAATATTTGTGAATGTGCATAATATGAAAGGAAGAAGAGAAGTAAAAAGAAAATATAAATAATTCGTTATTTAATCTATGTTTATAAGAATTATAAATAATTTTGTATATGTGTACATTTAATTACAGCTACATGTGCGAGTTATGCGTAACCATGCTTAAGAAAATTAATTTGGTATGCATGTGTATGTTCAAATGTATTTGAACGTCTCAACATGCATAAATTTTCCCAGTCACTAGACATAACAAAAATGAAAATTTATGAATTACCTATTGTATTTTACCCTATCGTTTTAAGTTATTTTGTATTAATGTTGAATGTGTATGGTTTTATATATATATATACACACACACGTATATACATTGTATATTGTATATATAAAGTACACACATACATATATGTATACTTTTATAAAATAGTTCATCCGAAAAAAAATTCTCATTAACAGAATTAACAGTATTAACTGGTGTATGATATAGTGATGTCCCAGTTACATCGAAGGTCTACATTGGGACCAGAATCTTAGTTGATAGGATTAGAAAAGGCGAGTGATAATAGTAAAAATTGAAAGTTATATCGAAACCTTTAGATGTAATTAAATCACTAGTTAATTCTTCAAAACTAAGCTGTTTTACAGAAAACGTCTAATATGCGATGTGATATTTTGCAATGTTTAATGTGTAAACAACACAACACAACACAACACACACAAACACACACACACACATTTTATGTGTATACAAAATAAATCTACATATATATAAAAAAAAATAAATAGAATTTTCTGTATCTAAAAATTGTTTTCGGAATTAATTAAAAAAACAAATATAAACCTGTATATAAAAACGTTTCTGTCAAAAAACTTTTCTAATCCACTTTGTTTTCATAATTAAAGAACATTATCATTTCTTTCGTTAGCATTATTTCTTGTAATATTATTGTCGATAAATTCTTTATTTCGCATGACAGTTCTTGCGAACAATATACCGGAAGAGCGTATTGTTGCCAAATGTTTATGACAATTACTGCAATTTAAGATATTCTTGTGACGCAATAAGTATGAATTTGCAAAATTGTTCAACGCTCGCGTTACAACTCTTCTAAACTTTTTTCCCGTGAGACAGTATAGAAAAAAGTTTATTGCAAAATTCCAATGATATATATGAAAGAACAAGCCGCGACACCATTTTAGAAACATTTTTTCTTGCAACCTGAAAAAATAATGCTTCTTTAAAATGCATATTCTTACAACACATGTATATGTAATATCGTTTGTTGTATATAATATTCTCTCTCTCTCAAATATGTGTATAATATCTTTTACCAATGTATATATTGTTTATTTTCTTCTGCAGCGGGATATTTGACTAAGATAACGTCCCAATAAAGTCCCAATGTTTCAACTATTCCGAGCGGCAACATTAAAATCAAATGTACTATAGATACTGCAAGCAACGTCCTGCTTGAGCTGTGTGGTTTTTTCCTTTTATATCTGAAATTATCTAAGTGACGCAAAATAACAATTATACATGTATATACTCTCTTAAAGAGAGAAAGAAGATATATCTCATACGATGATGACTTACGAGTTAATTCGTTGTGGATTTTATACGATTTTCTCATGCGAATAATCAGCAACACGTTGCCGATTGATATAAAAAGTAACGGAAGCCACGTAGACAATGCGATATAAAAGTACATTGCACTGCCCCACGGTTTTATCTTCTCTTGACACGGCACGAACTCGAAAACGCTGTCAGTTTCGTATCCTACGATCGGCATATTCTATATATTTGAATAACAAATTATATATATAACGTGAAACGTACGATACACAAAACGAGAGATACACTTTACCGCCAGAATATAACTTCGTTAAGGATATTATAAAGCTTATGCATGCTAAAGTGATGATTATGACCGCAGAGCAATTCTGACATCCACGAGCGCCAAATGGAAACACTATAGCGATCACACGCGTCCACGTGAGAGCGACGATCAGCCAGGTCGATGTAAATTGAAAAAGCTCCATGCTCACGGAACTCATGCCGCACAAGAACTTGCTGTTCTGCAGCAATGTTATTGTTAGAGCAAGTAGTATTACAATTGTTAACAAAATGTTAAATATATCTTTCAGTGTGCTTTCACTGCTCTTTTTACTCATTCAATTTTATATTGAAACATGGTTGAAAAAAAAAATTATATTTCATATATATATAATATTACAAAAATATAGATTGAAAGCAAAACTTTAATAACAAGTCAAAGTAAAATACAACAACGTATCTTTATGCGCTTTCTCTAGCAAGAACTTTGAATATAAATGTGTATAACAGGAAAGTTTTCTGTGGGGAAGGGAGGAGGATTAGCATGAGTATTGAAATTAATTTAATGATGCAAAACTGTGATTGCACACTCGATATTTACCATAAAAAGGTCGTTAACAAATGTGAAGTGCGATTTTGCGACGCTGACTGCATAATTGAAAATTAACGCTCCGTTGTCCGATATAGCGAGAGCGCTTAGATAAAGCGACAAATTGGAGTCACACAGCACAGGTGTGCTCAACATATTAAAAGATACAGTATTTAGCAATACACCTGTATGAAGTGGGTTAACAACATTGTATGAGAAACAGATCAAAATTTTATATCGTGCGCGCAATGACACTTCTTACCGAGCACTATGATAAACGGCGTCACGTAGCGGAGCAAGAAACGTACGGATTTGACGAACGGCTGCAATGACAACCAGTAAGTGCGCACCTCACAGGGCCATTTAATCTCCAATTCCGGTTGAGTGGAATTGTGAATGAAATCTAAGACCGTTACGGGCAGAAGACATTTCGTTCTAAAATTTTACAAGATACACATCTGTGTGTAATTGAAAGCGATTTTTCACACGAAATGAGAGAGAAAAAAAAATTACATTTGACGCAAGTCGCAGTGTGGTTTTCTTACCTGGACGTGTTTGCCGGGGAAAGCATGTTTGAATTCACCGGTTGCGACAACATATTCGCGACGAGTATCAACGCTCGAATGTTTCTATCACGTAGCAAAATCATTTTGACGCGACTAATAAAAGAACTTGTAAATTTGAGTGCAGTCTGCTACTACGTCTGAAGAAGAATTATCTCTGCTCTGTAGCACAGATATGACTAACAATGGGGCTTCCTTTTAATTAGAAGCTGCGAAGCATCTGTTGTCGATTATCATAACATGACGTAGCGTTCTAATTAACATTTTGTTTGTATTGCTTATACATTGTGGTATTAGGAGAGTGCATTAACACCAAATGATATGATAATGGGGGATAGCGATATGATTAAAAATGCACGCCACGCTCATGTAAAATTTAACTCCGTTAAACGACACAATCTTTTTTTAGACTTGTTCTTTTATTATATTAGATTTGTTCGTATATTGTATCTGGAAATGAGAGAGAGAGAAAGAGAGAGCACAATTAAAAAATTGTGTTAAAAAAACATACCTGCTTTTAAATAGGATTGAAAAGAACTTAAAAGAATATTCAAACTTGGGAAGAGGCTCTATCGTACAATTGTAAAACTTTATTTTTTTTTTAACTTGAAAACTATATAACACAGTTACAATAAATTTACATGGCTAACAAAAAAGATATGCGCGAAAGATAGCAGAAAATTAGTCGTCGTCATATAATAAACACAGTAGCGGTATATTGACCGTTAATTAAAAAGCTTGAAACAGTATATTTACGTATATATATACATATATATATATTTGTCATATTTTGTTGTCTCGCATCAATGTTACAATTCTCTCTAAACGGACTTCTATCCACCGCAAATTGAGATGATATGCTATTTCGATTCAATCGTGTGTAATCTTGTGCACCGGTTTTGCGAGTTTGCAAGTATATTACTTTTATTTACCGCGTAATATATATAATATATATGTATATATATATATATTTATATATATATGTAGAGGAACCACTCTCATTCTATACAAATATAATTTTTTAACATGTATATTATTAACATATAATATATATTTACATTTATATGATTCACACAAATTCACGAGTGAAAGGCACATGTTAAAACCACGATAGCTTTGATAATAATTTCGCTATTTTTAATCATTCTTGGCCGCGCGCGCGCAAAGAATGCCTTACAACTATAGTATAATTCTCCTATCGGCTTTAAAATGTAAATAAATGCTTTGGCAAGTTACACATCTAAATATAACATAATGTACTGTTTAATATATGTGTTGTGTGCATGTGTGATATGTTCTATATATATATATTTTTCTGTTGATTGATTAAACGTTACAATATCTTTTGCGTGCGATGTATTTACACCAGAAAAAAATATTCAATTTGTAACATACATAAATTTATAGAATTTGTTTGACGTATCCGGTATCAAATTGTGTGAATTCTCTCTTTTAATTGTCGATATAATCATTATTCATAATATTCTCTTTTCGTACAGTTTTCTTCTATCTAGCAAAAATATATAATTCTTTTTCTCTCTTTTTCCAATGGTTCGCAAAAGGGCTCTAAGGTTGTTTGTTAGAGACGCAATCCGATTATTCGGATAATTGTGACGCTTTAAATTGAGTAAAATCATTCAAATGTTCTAAATAGTGTGTGAAAAGTTTGTTTTTTTTTCAAAATCGATCTTGGATACCCGAATTTTGGAAGCCCTGCTTCGCATTCTTGTCATGTCTACAACTTTCGTCACACTATATATATATATATAGCGTGACGAAAATTTATATTATATATATATATATATATAATATAAATTATTACATTTCTATGTACCGTAGCGCAATAATATAACATCGATATTTTATATAAATTCAACTTGTCGTTTCCCTACTGAAAAAATATCTCCACTCCTTGAGAATATACTAATTATATATATATATATATATAATTATATTAGTATATTAGTATATTCATATATATATATATATATATATATATGTACATTAAATCTTCTATCAATTAATAACAAAAGAAACAAATTTGCAGATGCAAACCAAT
Source organism: Pseudomyrmex dendroicus (assembly GCA_014825645.1). Lineage (NCBI taxonomy): Eukaryota > Metazoa > Arthropoda > Insecta > Hymenoptera > Formicidae > Pseudomyrmex > Pseudomyrmex dendroicus. The sequence continues at coordinate 17,536 of QVNZ01022773.1, read as the reverse complement.
GTTGGATAATATTGGTTTCCATGCGATAATGTATATGTATGTACATGTATACATATACATGTATACGTATACACATCTGTTTGGTTTTATAATTTAGTATAAATACATCTTGTTTGATCTCTATACATATGGACACTCATGAAAATGTGCGATGCACTGAACGATATGAGCAAATAGAAAGATCTTTGTTGTGTTACTTTGTAATGCTTTGATATTTTTTTTCATTTACACATGTAGTATAACGAGTTAGTTGAATTTTTCTGCGTATAAAACAACAGATAAGGTTGAAAAATAGTTTTAAATTACATAGAACTTGCTCGAAATGCACAGTTTCTGAAATGAATGTCATTCAATTCTTCAAAACTACGCGTTAATATCTACAATAAGTCTACGTAAACTATGTAAACTGTGTGTGCCATCAATCAAGAATGTTCGCAATTTTTCTGGCTTTTCTTCAAAATAAAGAAGATTGTATTCCAACTTTGTAACTACGCCATATTGACATAAAAACGTTATAATGAATAATTGTAACGTTGTTACATCTATTCCAACAGAATTATTTTTTTATAATCAATACCGATTAATTGCTATGTTGCTTAGTAGATTTAAAATCTATGTGTGTGTAAGATACAGCAAAGCAATTTCATTTTTTTACAGAGTTTACATAGTTTAAAATTTATACACGAGGAGGAAAAAAAATCATGTGACTTTTTATACTGACTTTGTATACAAAGCTATGTATGTAGACTTAATTAAATTCTTAGTCGACGCTTAAACGTACTCTAAAAAATAAATTACATACTAATTGAATTAGTTGCAAACTAGATGTAGTGACATTACTTGCATTTTTCGGTGTTACTTGGAGAAAGTGTTTGATGAAAAAGAATAATTAGACCGTGTGTTGATTAAAAACGCGAATAGGATACGTTCTGGTTTTTAATCGTCAACAAGATTAAGTGTGATCTTGTAAGCAAGAAATTCGTTTTTTTTTTAATAAAAAAAAAAAAAAAAAAAAAAAAAAAAAAAAAAAAAAAACGATTCCTCACTTTGTCAAATTTGACACAGCCTTATTTTTATTACACATTATCAAGAAAATCACGATAGCCAGATTGAAAAGCATCTACGCATGGTTCCATTACACAGTACGTCTCCGTTTCCTGTATATAGATTTGTTCAACAAATCGATTAAAAGAACATTAGCGATATCTAAAAAAAAAATATAATAATGAGATAATGATTTGTTCGCGTTTGAATATAATAATATAAATTTTCACAATCTATCTCACATAAAACGTTTTTATCATTCAACAAATTCACTATTTCAACATATTCACTATTTAACAGATCATCGAGCGAGTATAATCGTTTTCATAAGGTTTTCCTCTTCAGCGAAATGAATAATTTTGTTCTTTGTAACATTTCACAGAACACATTACATGACAAGTGTGTAATTATGCATATAGTTCTTATATACATAATTGAAATCAAAGAAATATGGCAATACGTCATTCTTATTAATCTACGTGACACAGATGTATCTAATTAAACGGTTTTGTTGACTTCGACTTAGTTACTCTACGGAATAAGTACAAATATTAAAGAAACACTCAGAGTGTAAATCCGACATCTTTTATATAAGGCTTTGATGTAGAACCTCATGAGATAAAGCACGAGCGTTATGTGTAGTAGTTGATTGCGATGCACATTCGAATTGGAAACTAGTCTTTTGTTCTCGATCACAGCCACTGAACAAGCAACAGAAATACATGGTAATGTTGTTTTCGCATATTTTTCTGCATATTCTTCTACAATCATTTTTTTCACGTTTTACGGACGCCAGATAATGAGTGACTTTGCTCGATTCTAGTATTCACATCGGTGCAAAAAAACAGTGCCTGACTATATATCGGTTGCATCGCGTGACGAGACGGAAGTTATTAGTTAGAGAAATATCTGCGTGCGGAACCATATTAAACTGCAATGTAAAGTAGTGCCTGCACAACCGAGTTGCTTAATGTTTTGCGTGGGAGACACTAGTCTGATATTCTATATCCTATTGCTATCTTGTACACACACAGGACATAGAATATTACTGACAAAAATAGAGTAAACAGTACTGACAGCGATGCCACTTAAGTATATATATATATATATATATATATATATATATATATATATGTATAAATTGTGAAATATATTATTTATTTACAGAACCAAGAGAATTTACCGATTAAACACATTTGCTCTACTTTTTCTCATATAAAATTTATTTAAACTTAAAAAAAAACCGGACGTGACAGAAGAAATATTCATGCGATAAATTTTTGCGATTTTTTCTAGTGTTATACGCGAATACAAAAATACAATGCTGTGTATGCAAAAATTCATAATGTTGACCTTCAACAAGAGCCAATGGAGCTCATTCAAGGCAGTCTCCTACGATATTTCCTGTGTCCTTCTGTGACCATATATTCTGCACTGATGCTATTCTCTATGATCGTACTGTTTGCCCTATTACAGACCACTTTATTTTGCAACTGAAGTTTCACTTTGTCTCTCGTCAATATATATTTTTTTTAATTTATATTTATCAGTGATGTTTTTGTTTTTTTTTGTTTTTGTTTTTTTTACTATCAACATCTCCTAAATCTACACTGATATCTTATCTGCAATTAACAACTTACACATGCTTCCTCATTTCAATAATAATTCATAATTCATTCGTGTTAAAATATTTTGTCAAATTTGTATCAGAAGGTAAAGCTGCGCTTTACATATATATCATACTTTCTAATATCACCGTGGTAAGAAATTAACCTATAGTTAAAATAAAAGGGCTTTCTATGTTTTTTTTTTTTTTTATGTACACGTACACATTATGTACAACGTTGATGCGCGTCTAAGCGATGTGTCACATACGACAGTCAGATTTATCAGCGAGACATGTTTACTTTTATTATTCATACTTTAATATGTTCGTTGTACTGAATCAGATTAATTTCTTACCTGAAATCTTAAACTCTATCTGTTGAGTACGGTTACCACTGTTTATAAGGAACTCAGTAAAAAACGATTGAGATTATTACATTTCCATAACGAACAATTACAAAGTTATTAAATCAATAAGCTATTAAATCAATCAATAAGCTATTAAACGATATTTTCTCAGAGCAAGATTCTCTTGTTAGAAGTAAAAAATTTAAACTAAAAAAACAAAACTAAAAAACATATTTATACTAATCAGAATTTTAGTTAAAGACTATTTTTTAGAAAAACTGATTTACTAAAAATTGTTTTTTCTTTAAATAAATATGAACACTTAGAGCAGTTATTTTTCTTTTCCGACGATCAAAACGCTATTCATTGTAATATCGAATTATTGTACTGTGCATTCTCTCCTGTTCATATCCACGATATTTACAAAAATATGCGTATATAAGTACTAGAAAGTACCTATATCATCTCCTAGCGGCACTTTAGCTTGTCTGTACGTTCTTTACGTGTCGATTGCTCACTTGACTATTAGAGATTTATATGATGAATTATTAATTGCACTGCTTTACATCCAACACCGACTACTTAGTCGGGTTTGTATATTGGAATTTTTGGAATAAATTCTATTAAAAGAACCTGTAATATGAAAAATAATTTATCAATATCCGTAGAAATTACAGCTATATATACTAGTTTCTCTGATATTTTCATAGATTCTGTTTTCTTACATATTCCATCATGGATGAGCTATCGCATCTTTGTTTTGTCAATCTCCAATGCAATCCCAGTTTATGGTAGAGCCTACTGTTTTCCCATTCCAACAGTTTGTTTAACGAGTGCTTAGCATTTTTTTTTTTTTTTTTTTATATTCTCTCGTCACACACATTTAAATGTCTTTACACACATTCTTACACGTATTTGTAAAATGTACATATATGTGTTTAAACACTATATCATAAAACTCAAAAAATTTTGTTTGACTAAATAGTTATGTCTTACTTACCCTTTTGCTCAAACAAATGACAGGCCACAATGAACATCCTAGAGTACAGCAGCAACATACACAACCGCAGAATAACCACTTAACATTAACAGGTAAAGTTTTTTTTAATACACTATTTATTCTCATAACAGTTGCCTTAAACTCTTCTGGAGCTACACGCGACATGAGGCCGTTAGGAAACTCCGATTCAAAACGATTACTGAGCCCAAACCTAAAAAAAAGAGTAAAAAATTGTCTAAATTAACAGTAATAATCCTTTAATACACATATATTTATATTTGAGTAATAATTAAAAAAAAAAAACTACATATTTATCTACAATATTTCACATCTAAAATAAGAAAAATTCGACTAATTTCTTTTATTTTGCTTCCAGCTTTTTAACTAAATCTAAGTTAACATAACCTTGTGAAAGTTTGAAAGTTAACTTTGAGTTATCAAAGATATAACTTTTACTAACATATTATTTTACACTAGAAACATTTATTTAGCATCAGAGCACTCTGCTGAATAAACAATATGCAAAATTATCATCAGAATTAAGTATTTTATCACAGACAGCCTTGTAAATATTTATAATGTCATTAAAAATGTAAGTAGATACCACCACTCATGTCTCTCTCTCTTCCTCATTCAGGCAGTTATGTTATAATCTCATAGTCATGCATATACAACTATAATGTCATATATTTCACAGATTTATAACTCCACTTTCTGAAGAGAATATATAGGTATGCACACAACAATAAAAAATTTCCAAAACTACTCATGTGGTCACGAATAATGTACCCATCAATAAAGAGAACTCGTCAAACAACAAAAATCAGAAAACATTCCGCGATTTGATACGTGATGAGAATTTAAATGACCAAATAGGTGTAGGCTTTGTCTACCACTGTGAGAATCCGACAAAACAAAGAAAGTTGCGCGCGCGCAAACGGTCATCATCTGTTCTCCACATGTGTCGCTCTTATGTTGTTTTGCTAATGCATAGATATATAAACTTACACTGTCATATTGCCAGCTCCGCGGATGACGATCGGATCCGGCACCATCGCGACGTAATGCTCCTCCAGATTCTGCTCGTTCTCCTCCTCCTCCTCGTAAATCGCGTCGAAATCCGCCATCGCGATGCGAAATCCACCGCAGTCTGCTCACAGAAGAAAGAAAACGTGCTCGCGAAGACGTTTGTTATTTTCTGTGCGTACGTGTGTGTGTGTGTGTGTGTGTGTGAGGTCTGCGTTGATGACACAACAGCGTGCGTGCGTGTGTACGCACCTCCTTCTGTCGCAAAACTGGCCAGGTCGACGACGCGCGACGCGACGCGACGCTCTCGCGTGCGCGTTTCTCGCTCACATCCCCGCCGCGACGAGCTTCCGGCACGTCGTCACGCTCGCTCCGTTGCGATTAACACAAACGACGCTCACGCGACAAACTGTCACACGATTATTGTTCGCCACTACGAATCGTCTCACTCGCTCGCTCGCTCGCTCTGTGTTTCCGCGCGAAACGCTGCACGTTCTCGCGCGACGCGGACTATACAATGTGATTGCGTTGTGCTGCCTCACGCAGCTCATCAATTTTTTCCTCGCTTCGATTACAGGTCTGCCAACAGCGCGGAACGCGCTGACACAATGGCGCGTGAATCGGAGCGCGTGTCAGCACTGTTCCCGCTTTGAATGGCGTCAATGGCGCAAGCGGAGCATTGACGAAAGCGTCTCACTCAGGTGCGTTTTTTTTTTTTTTCATTTTATTTATTTATTATTGATTGCAATTTCCGCGCCGTCAACGAAGGATAATACGTCACTCTTTGGTTTTGCTTCTCTTTTTGCCAGATCTCTAATTGCGTCACGTAAGATTGACGCTGAATTTTATATAAAGGTGAGAGATATGAAATATATACATGTACTATATATACGTACAAATTATTGTTATATTCTGATATATATTTCCCTTCGACTATCGTGCTCTTGACATTCTCTTGCTTTGCTAAATACTTGTTTGTTTGTTTTTTTTTTTTTTAGAAAGCACTTTCTCTAATGAATATGCACGACGTATTTTCTGGTTTATTTCCATTTCACTTTTCTTGCAGAAAGAATATCAAAAACTTGCTCAACAGCTGATCATGTTTCAACTCCGACTAATCGGTCATCAAAACTAGATACGTCCGAGCCACAATGAGTAACTCACAATGCGTCTAAAAAAAAAACACGAATAAAAGTACGATGACATAACGTTGCACAAGTTTCGAAGTTAGTTTACGGTAATTACGCTTTCTGCTTATAAATATCGCAGAGCGCTGTTATGTTAGTAGCTTACGAAGTAGAAAATAATTCGGCAAAAAACTCATTTAGTTTTAATGCAATCTATAAGTTTTGGCCGCCGCTGTGAAAGAAAGCGAAAACCGAACGAGTATTGCGTAACGAAGAGAAGGATCGGATTAACGCGCGCGCGATCGGTGAAACTCACGCGCACGCACAAATCGAACGGCGACTAATTTCAGCGTGGCGCGAGGTGAGAAAAACGATCGGTCATTGAATGAAATGATAAGATAGAACGATGAATCATAATTCGCGCGCAGACGGTTCGGCCCGCGCGCAAAAATGCTCCCGTGTCATTACGAGACTTTTAAGCGCATTTCAATCAGAGTGCAACGGCCGCTCGACTGGAAACCGCGGAACTTGATCAACGGCGCAACAAAACGATTGCTAATCAATTCGATGCGACGATTGAAATTAACAAAAAAGAAAAACACCGACGCCTTCTCTGCTGGCGATGCGTTAACTCGCGCCGCGCGCATTTCGCAAAGCTGATAATCTCGGCAAATTCGCCGATCGAATGTAATATGTTTATTATGAAAGTAAAAAAAACAAAAAATGCGTGCAGAGCAAAAATTCACGCTTGCAAAATACTGCGACGGCAATCGATTATTTTTATGATCCGAAAGAAAAGAAATGAAACGGCATTAGAGTTGTTTTTTTTTCGCGCAGATATAACACAGTTTCTCTTTGAGAATTGCATCTCGACCGACCGAATTATAAATGCGGCCCGATCGAGCAAATGTTCGTTAGTTTGTTCGCTATGGATTCGCGGAGCGCAAGGACTTCCGTGTTATTCCTGATCATTATTTTGACATGTTGCAAAAATGTTCGTTCTCAACGTTTTAACAGCAAAAACATCGTTATTGACATTAATGAGGGTGACATTGCGATCGATGATCAGTTTCCCACATTGAATAGTGAGTGTACGTGTATCGCAGACAGATTTCCGATAGCCGTGAAAAAGTTCGGGGATGACATTTTCACATTGTCTGTCTATTTTTTCACCAGAGAATCGATATAACGTAAAAATAGTCGTCGAAAAATATCAGAGGAAAAATATCACTCGGTTGTTTGATGCAATAATTTTTCTGAAAAACCATCTCTCGTAGTCACGTGTGTTTCACAAAATTTTCATTTGTCGGTGTACACACAGATATTTTTGTTTTTGTATACAATTGTTGTTTTACTCTGCGAATATTTTTTTTACTGTTGCTGAAAAGCCAGGCAGATGGAGAGGATAGCTGGCGGAGGTTACGCAAGCGAAGGTCAATTTCCGTTCATGGCTGTCGTGCATCGATTGATCGATGGCAGAAGAGTTTCTCAATGCGGCGGCACCGTCATTTCGGAGAGATGGGTATTGACCGCGGGACATTGCATCGCGAGGTTTCCGCGACGGTTCTTTGTGATATTCGGTATCGTCGACAAGTCCGGGATCGGTTACAGTGTCAACAAGGGACCCGGCGTCGCGATGATGACGACGCGCGCTTTCGTGCATCCCAATTACTTTTCCAGCAAGAACGACATCGGATTGTTGCGCATGCCGCGAGACATTCCCTTCTCAGGTAAGAAAACAATTAGCCCATCGCACACGATGCAACGGAATTTCAGAAAACAAGCGCAATGTGTTGTTCTCTGTGTTTTAGTAATGTTCCATTTTAGAAAAAATTCAACCGATAGATTTGGCCGGTTCGAAGGAAGGCAGAGTCTTGGCCGATACGATGGCTTATGTGGTCGGATGGGGTCGTGATGGATTCAGTCCGACAGGAACGAAAAAATTGAAGTACGCCCTGATGCCGTTAATTTCGAAACGTAAATGTGTCAAGTACTGGAGAGTGGATTATAGAAATATATGCACACAACCAGGGCTTGGCAAAAACGCCTGTCAGGTAATACTTACATTTTATTGTAAAATATGAAAAAAAAAAATAAAGAGAGATAGAGATAGAATATAAATAAATAGGATATAAATATAATAATAGAAAAATAATTTTTATAAATTGATTTTTATATACGAAGATTTTTTTCTACAATAGCTTTATTTTTCATTTAATTTAGGGTGACAGCGGAGGTCCTCTTTTTATAATGAGAGACAGTCGGCCGCTACAAATTGGCATCGTGAGTTACGGAGACGCGAATTGTCCGAGCGGTAGACCCGGTGTGTACACCAGAATAGCGGCGTTTACGGGATTTATTCGACGAGTTACCGGAATCGAATTTTCTTAGAGATGCAGTTTTGTTGTTCCGATCTGTTGGAATTGAGCAATCGCATTGACGACTAATTTAGTCGGAAATGGTAAAACTGATTTTATACACCATTATTATATTTTTATCTTTTTCTTCTCATACTCATTTGTTTATCCACCGAGTTATTATCCGATAAGCAACTCACTCGGCAATCGAGATGCCTTTCTTTCCGAGGCAACGTTCTCCGACAATTTCTATGTTATCGATAGTGTCACGTACAAACAATCACGTTTTCATATAATTTTGTGTAAAAAATAAGTAAAAAGTTCGCGGAATTAATTGAACTGAACGATAATTTGTGACATATTTCGACATACTTTTTTTTTTATATAAATTAAAATTTGCAATTAGCTCTTGTAAACTCAACACACGATGGCGCTATTGCTTCAATAGGATAGAAATATTTGCAGCAAGTCGATGTAATATTAAGTGAAAAAGGTCAGTATTATTTTTTAATGATTAATTAATATGATAATTGTGCATATCAAATATTGTACGCAATATATAAAATACTAGAGAAATTTATTTGCATGCGCGCGTGTGTGCTAATTTTACATAATATAAGCATATATATCTATTACATAAAAAAACAAACAAATATATAAGTAACGAAGCAATGATATTTTGCAAATTCACGTAAGTCGTTTTTGCATACGACCCGCATCATCATGTCATTCGGCGTATCATGCTTCTTCCTCGTAACTGTGCTCTCCTCGGACGTGTACATAGTAATCACCCGACATCGCCCGGTACAGTTAAAATGTGATTAAAGCGGTTACGGATGAGAGCTGACGCGATTGCGGCGTCGATAAAAATCGCGGCGAAACAGAGGCGAGGAAAGGCGATGAGATACGATTTATAATTGTCGGGGGGTAAATGCAGAACGGAGTTGCAACCTGTCCGGACAGCCATTACCGCAAAGCCATATAGCGGATACGTCGGAGGTTCTTCTTTTAACCGCCCGCCCTGCCCGCCCGCCTCGGTGACGATCCGAAGAGATTGCAGCTTCCTGAATGTGTGCGATTCGCGACGCGCGAAAAAAAAAAAAGAAGAGATCGCGAAATTTTCAACAAAAACCTCGCGTAACTGATACGGTAATGCACTGTTGATACGCCGATAAAATTCGGGAACTTTTTCTCTCCGCACTTAAAAGTGAGATACCGTAAACGAAACCGAGTAAACGAAAAGAGATTTAAAAAAACTGGTAATAGTTTTTATCGGTTTTTTTCTAATAAATTTAGCGAGCGACCTGTTGCTGAAAACACTGTTTAACTTATTGTTGTTTTTGTTTTTCAATGACACGTGCTGAACGGCTACACGTTTCACAGATAAGTTTGTGTTACGCACTATTTATTAGCAACTTGAGCAAATTATAATTAGAACTTTAGCCTGTGTTTATCATTGTGTCTTGGATTCTCTTATTCGACGTGTAATTTGTGGTAATTCCCGGGCTATATAGTGTAATTATTTAGCACGAAAGGGTGGGTCTTCTTTCTTGCAAACACAAAGGGTTTCGTTGCTTTGTGCTTGCGAGGAATTGTTCCAGCCGAACGCTAGGTTAATTCTGCTGATAATAAGCGCGCTTTTATGCAGAGGCAGACATGCCATTTTTATACATTTTTACACGCCAATTTTACGGTCTGCTGAAGCGGTTGTGTATGAGCGACGATTGCGCGGGCTCATTCTTTAACTCGTCTTTCACGGATTCGCGCAAAAATTCGAGATCCGTGAGAGTGTTCGCCAAGTTTCGTTCGTTTCGACGCTTCTAACCTTCGTCAAGTAGAGTCACATCACATGTCCAAAAGAAATAATAATTCGCGTTTTTATTAATTACCGGCTTAATGAAATTTTCAAACTATATTAATTGTGTTTAAATTTAAAGAAAACAATTGCACAGAAACGTGTATAGCTACGCGGCAAAAACGTGTCTCAGCTAATAGTATACCTATTACAATATCTGTGATGTGTTATACATAAACATGTTTCCAAGCAGCGAAAGCAGCCTGTCACGATTTAACATCGCTCATTAATCCCGTTAATAATAACCCGCACCATCAGGAAATCGATTTCGTCTTAATCTTAACGCTTGTCTCTTCCGGAATACGGTACACAAATTTTTTGCGTCCCCCACAAATTATGTTTTCTGGAGAATAATTAAATTTCTACGAACGTAACGACAATTACGTTTGTGTATTGTGCGGAGAATCTAGAATTGACTTTAATCGACGAAATTTAAGGAAACGTGACATCTCGAATATAACAATTCCTGTCATGCTCTCGCGCTTCCGTGTATCGAGCGACGTTTCCGCGAGCAAAAAAACTTTTGCGAGATATTTGTGAGAAAAAAAACTTTTCTGAAAAAACAACTTTTCTGAAAAATCAAAGCATCAAAAATACACTCGACGATCTCGAGTGAAATAACATTTTATTTCGGGCTTCTTCCCTGGGCCATTTCTGTCCCGAGTCTTCAAACATCGACCGTATTGTCGACCCGTCGCGCTCGACGGTCGATCCAAGCCTGTCGTGTGGATAAACACACAAGAACATTTTGCGGAGTACACGACAGAGAGAGTCTTCCTTTTCCTCTCTCCGCGCGCCATGTAGAGAGGGAGTTAAAAAGACGGCGATTAGTCAAGCGAAATCGTCCATCGCGTCTGAACATACGAAGAACACATGCGGACCCGAGTTACGCGGCGGCACCTCTCGAAATAGAGAGAGAGAGAGAGAGAGAGAGAGAGAGAGAGAAAGATAGAAAAAGAGAAAAAGAACGGGAGCAGACGAGGCGGCAGGGGAAGTCTCGACAAGACCGAGAGCACCGACTCGACATTCTTTTCGGCTAACCGCCTACTTAATTAAAACAACATTAAGCCTGCCCGCTTGCGCCGAGAACGACACTGTCCATGGACCGTGGAACAGACAGACGAAACGAGAAAGAGTCGCGGCGAAACGCGTGAATGGGAGAAAGAGCGCGCGCGCGGCGAAGAAGCGACTTTTAAATCTCAGCTGCAACTGCCGTCTCTGCTGCATCGGCTGCTCGTAAAGTGCCGCTGCTTATTAAATTAGCCACGTCCAATCGATTCGCCGATTTTGCCGAATCGCATTTTCTAGGATTCGTTAAAGACGGGACACGTTCGAAGAACTCATCGTCGATGAGTTTCTCTTAATTAGGACGTTAAACGGAATGAGAGATGTCGTTGTTATTTTTTTTCGTTTCTTTTTTTCTTTTTTTTTTTTCGACATGCTGTGTCATTGAATTTTTGCACACGAGGGCCGTTGAGTCCAGACGGCTTATTATTTCATAATTACACGCATCTCTCGTCGGTGAATTACGTATGAACCGTGTCACATTCGTTATTGGAATTTGGCAACGTTCTGGCCCATGTGTCACACGTCGCGTCGGGTTAGCAAGTGTCTATTAACAAACCGCTGGTTACTTAACGCGCGGGGACACACATTTTCGTGATACGTGCGAATTGCGAAGGGACGCAGAAAAGTGAAACAAATTTGTTGTTAGATCGGCGTGTCAAACGTTCGAGATTTATACCGACGTGTGCAATTTATTTGTTTGTAAGTACTTGAGTGAAATGAAAAATGAATTTTTGTCAACGTTAAGACCGTGTCTAATTTTTTAATATTATTCTCGTTCATCGTTTGTGTCTTTTTGTTTATTCAACTGCCGCTCTCCGAGCGGTTGAAACTCGCGTTCTACATTTCACGCACTATAGCGTTCGGGTAATAACGTTTTGATTTCCCGTTCGAGTTGTCACACGCGGATATATAGCATTTCCGCGAAATCGAGCCGGTCACACCGTTTATCGCGTGCGTTACCGCGAGAGTTGAACCGGTAATGGACTAACAACTCGGTTCGCGCGAGCGCGCGCTAGAAATAGCGAGCGCGCACGAGGCCAGCCAATTAAACGCGATGGCGAGAGGGTTCTCTTCATGGCCGTGACACTTAGCGGCCTTAAGTAGCGAGATTTAGAGGCGGCAGGTGCTTCACTCTCCGTTACCGGGGAAGAGGCTTATCCCTCGTTCTCTTCCTCCTCCTTCCTCGCTCGCAGTTTCATCCTGTTTCCCTTGCCGGGCGGCATCTCGCTTATTAATAATGAGCGTTTGACGCCGCGCCAAGCCGAGCTTTCACGTCGCCGCAGAGAGAGAGAGAGAGAGCGCAGGAGAGTCACCTCTTTGACGACCGAGTCGGATGAGGAACTTCGAAGAGGTTTCTCGTAGCCACGCGAGATGCGAATGGAAAGCAACACGCGCGAACGAAGATGCCAGCGATTTCCCCTTCTTTCCCGATCAGTTTTACACCGTACAGAAATCCGCACCCTCGATTGTTTTCGCAAAAATTAAGTCGTCCGGAAACAACTTTTTTGCTTGGTAAAAGAAAAAAACAAAGTTTCTCTTACAAGACGGGAAAAGGTTTTAAGATCTTGTGGATCTAGGTCATAAAAGCTTACGAGATAAACCCATTTCGGTGCTTCTCAGGTGCGAACGACGTGTGTATATATTCGTACACAAAAACTAAGGTCAATTGCGAGCGCGCAGCGAGCGTTTTTTTTTTTGTTAAAGATAAACGCCGAAAGGTAAAAGAAACAAACAATTTGTTCTCCTGTAATAGAATTATATAATTTATGTGACGCTTTTATTATATTTGCACACGAGTTGGAACTTTTTTCCGTGCGCAATTATTTCTTTTCGCTGCGGAAATATATAATTTATTCCATAGAGAGTATAATGTAACAAAGAAATAAGGTTTCTTTAAACAAAAGTTGTGCAGATTTACGGCCGCGCATTTTCATCTGGTTATAAAGAGATTTATTTGAGAAATATTGGATCTTTAAAAAAAAAAAAAAAAACACTTCCTTATATAGATATATGTGTCAAGTTTCATATTTAATGACCCAATATAAAGTTCTTTTTGTTCGAAGTGTCATTCCTTCTATCCGAACAGAAGTGTAGCATAGAAGTAACGTAATTATTCAGCCTTCTCGTGATACCGTATTGCAAATAAACACACACATTTTCTCTTTCTCTCTCTCTTTCTCTTTTTGTTCCTACAACTCGGTGCTTAAAGCGATGATAATTTAGACAGATCAATTTTGCCGAGGAAAAGAAATGAGAGAGCTCGCGCGGTAGGAGTGCGAGCGAGAGAGGGTTCTATAATTGCCGTGCCGGAGAAGTCGCGATACGCGAAAGAGAGCAGTCTCCTCACGTGTGCGTTCGTATCAAAGATGGCGAAAAAGTACGAGGCGGTCTCTCTTTCTCGGGCTGATATCAGGGGAAAAATAACCGCCTACAAGTACGTACTTAGCGAGTCGTTAGGTCGCGCAGCGGAGCGTAGCTCCTTCGGGAACTCGGCACGTTCATTCGCCACAGTCGTTGTGCTCCGTGTACATTGTGCCCAATCGTTCCGTCCCCGACGTGCGCGACGTGCACGTACATACGTACGTACGTATATACATACATACGCGCCTGTCTTTATTGCACGAAAGAGAAAAAGAAGCGGAGAGACAATCGTGCCGCGCCGTCGATCGATTTGTCCGCCACTTTTACCGGCTGAACTGCATCTTACAAATGTGAATGCGATAAAAATATTCGAGAAAATCATCCTTTGAACGAGTATAAACGAACAAACGAGTGTGTTTTATCACTTTTGAGACGTTATTGTTGCATAAAAAAAAAAAAAATGTTGCAGTTTTTTAAGAGATTTCTCACACACATTGAACATCTTGATATCTTGATTCAAAAAATTAGTCAAAGAATTTGCGGATAAACGATAGTTAGGGTTTATTTCGGCAGACCCTCAAATTATGTGCGCCGTTAAGAAAAGGAAGCCATTGATAGAATTGCTCGATATATAAATTTCGACGAGAGAGTGTCTTCTTTACATATCTTGGGAGAAGATCAATGTCTAACTGCTTGTATACTTCCCAAAAATATTGTTTTTTTCCTTGCTTTCTATCAGCGGCCTGAGTTTTGTGCGATCCATTTTTTTTTTTCGAGTAACGAACAATCGATGGAACAGGCGTATTTTCGTGGCCGAGCTTATTGGCCGACGAGGGAACATCCAGTGCTCTTGCGGTTGTATTCTCGTTTCCCTTTCAAGGTTTTCATTGGACAATGATCAGCTGCGTCTGTCAGGTGTCTCAATAAAGGCGCGGATATAGAGTCTCTCCCCCCTTATTTTCGGCGGATGGATCGCTAGTTGAGGATCTTTTTCGTTTCGATATTCGCTTCTAACATGGTTTTAATTCGAGATGAGAGGTAGGAAAGGAGTAAACAGGTGGCTGGCACAAGTCGTAACGTATAATAATGGCGCGATTCTCCCATGAAAGGAGAATCGCGCCATTGGTATTTCGAGAGATCTACAAAGTAGTTATTTATAAAAAATATAAAAACGCGCGCGCTCGGTTTTTTTACGATGTAAATAATTCCTCGATGTGCGTCCATTTATTTGTCATAAAAAAATATACGCCGCAATAAAGAAATTTATTTATATTTATTAATTTGCTAATGATCGGATTGGCGCACGCACACGCGTGATCTGTGTGTGCATAATGATGAAATCAAGCTGAAAAAAAATTTAGAATAAGGAAAAACATGATGCTTACACATAAAAAGAAATTTGCTACATGGACAGCAAGAAAAGAATTTGCTGAATTTTTTGTTTCAACAATAAAACGTTTTGCTGGCAAAACAAAAAATTCAATAGGCCTAGGAAATTTTTCTTACTGGCCGTATGGTAATTAATTCTGACTTCTTGCTATTCTAAAAGATTTGCTATTCTAGCAAATCTTTTTTTCCGTGCAAGAGCAATCACGTTCGTATTATATTATGGGGAGATAACAGATATACGAGATTAAATTTCTAAAAATATATAGAAACCGAGACACTGCTTTATAGCAAAATATGACGTAATCGTCGCGTTTCGACACTTCTTCGATATTCATGCAAATTTGCTGGAAACTCTTCGCCGCTGTTCTTCGAACTATCTCTCTTCAGCGAGAAACAAACGCATAGTAGTAGGCAATTAAACTCCGTTACTAACAACTCGAGTCTCGTTACCGAACGAATAAGGCTCGGACGCGATGTCTGGGGTAGATAGGCGAACGTATGCACGCCACAAATTAAATGTTTGGCATAAACCAACGAGGGGTTGATACTTGCAATTAGTATATACGCTCGGTGAAGTTTCTTCTTTCTTAAATTTCCGTTCGTCACACACACGCGCGCGCGCAAAACGATACATACGAGCGTTTGTTCTTCGCGCTTCTCACATTTCGCGGGGCGATGATCGTGTCTCGTAAACTCGTGTGTCGTGTGAAACGTATTTTAGAACAACGATATAAATACTACTAGCAGTATTTTGAATGTTAAATCGCGTTTATTGCGTTTTTATTATATTTACTTCGTTACGCGTAGGAAATGAAGAAGGAAGGGAGAGAAAGAAAGAGAGAGAGAGAAGATTTTTAAGCGTTAAGAGCGCAAAATTGCATCGCCATTGTGCGGTAATCGCGCGGTCCGAACTGTCTCGAAGGTTTTTGACGTTTATGACGACACGTGATTTACGATTTATTTATGCCGCGAACTCGTCTTTGTAATAATAATACCAGATGCGGAGATGAAAGAAAGAACGAGACGGCAAGTCCTCGGTGCAAAAGA
Organism: Pseudomyrmex dendroicus; assembly: GCA_014825645.1. NCBI lineage: Eukaryota > Metazoa > Arthropoda > Insecta > Hymenoptera > Formicidae > Pseudomyrmex > Pseudomyrmex dendroicus. The sequence goes on along the minus strand of QVNZ01022773.1, from coordinate 1,309 downwards.
GCGAAGCTGCTGCTGCCCCTCTTACGAACAAACGACAGCCATTTTAAGAGACCCTTAAACTCTGTTTAGTGCTCCTGGGAACAACGCGCGCGCGGGCAATCTCCATATAAAATTCGATTCTCTCGGCGTTGAGAGCCGTAGAAAGATGACGCGACTCGTCTCAAGGACCGAACAACGCGCGCGGGCGTGTCTTCCTTCATGGATGCATAAAAGTTGCATTAAGTTACACAGTAACAACGTGTTTAGAGCCGCTCGTTTCTCGCAACGCGCCTCAGCAAAGCTGTCATTTCGCGAGTCTTGAAAAAATCTGTTCTCTCAATGCGCGTCTTTTCTATCATATTTTTTCAATGTCTTTTCTTATAACGTAAGAAAGAAAAAATATATTTGCGCGAAGAACAACGTAGTTTCAGTTGAGGAAAAAACAAATTCAACTTTTTATTAGAATCTTTTTAATCATCAAAGAACAAACTTTTGAGTTGTAATGTGCAATTAATTGTTAAGTAACTTCTGTTTTTTTTTTTCTGTAAATAAATATTTGATAGATGTATTGTTGTACGCGTGAAGATGATAGAAAGTCTACCTCTCTCTCTCTCTCTCGCCCAAGTAATTATCTCTCGTGCATTTTGCTTCGCACAAATTTCCATAAGACGTTTCGATATCTTAATAAAACTGCAATTTCCTCGCGCAATTTAAATTCCCATTTATCCGGCGAATTAGACTTGTTCGTTTTTTTACGAGATCCACGAGGCGAGGTTTATAAATCAATATTGCACACTTGATAAATGATTCTCTCTCTCTCTCTCTTTTTCTCTCTTGCCATTCGTGTGGAAGGGAAAGCGGCCGGGGTGTCGAGATACGCGAGAGGACGTTGCTGTTGTCCGTGTCTCGAAATAAGAACAGAATGGCTCCGGGGCACGATTAATCACGCCGAAAAGAGCGCGGCCTTCCGGGGTTTTATTAACCAATTATTCGGGATGTAGTGTATTCGATGCTTCGAATAAATAGCCGGGCAAACAGCGCCCGGAATTCATTAGCGGGTAGCTCGGCCACCAACGCCAACTTCATTATTCATACTTTGTATTTACGCGTCTATCAATTTAGGCCGCTCGGTTTGGAGGTTAGGCCGCGACGCGGAACAAGATTATTTCGCCGCGCTATATATGTATGTGTCAATCCGACCGGTGTACCGATTACGTTACGTTTGTTTCGCGTATCTTAGCGAAACTACGTCAATTGCATACGAGGCAATTAACGAAATTCGGAAAATGACCGACGAAAGGCGCCGACGATGACATGTATGTGTGCGCGC
>QVNZ01022772.1:0-10697 GCA_014825645.1 Pseudomyrmex dendroicus | reverse complement strand
AACATTTTAGTAACATGTTATACTCAGTTTGTGTAACTGCAATTTGGTATAAGTGGGAAATTACAACTAACGTGAATGTTACATGTAACAAACACGTTATATTACTTGTTACTTTCTGTTTTATTATGGCAATGTTACATTTATGTATCTGTATTTGCTGGGTATGTATACTTTAAGCAACCATTTATCCAGTGATTTCGCATTGACCTTCCCCTCCATCCCGCACCTCTAATCGGATCGCACTGTCTCATCCCAGGTCATTGAGATTCACTTCTCAAGCCTAAAACTAGAGACACACACGAGTGAGAGTCTAAAGAACGACGGAGTAAGAGCGGCACACGACCGTTAACCTGTCCGCTGGACAATCTCGCTCGACTCACACGCACACGCACCCCGTCTCTTTCAAGTGTGTGTGTGTGTTGACAAGGAAGATTCGACCAGTGTTACGATCCGTCCATGCCCGACCGTTCCAGATGCCAGGACATAATACTATGACTTGCAGAAATTTTAAACCTTCTAGAAAAGTTTAACTGGATTTCCGCGAATAATCGTCAATTTTCCCGAAAAATAAGCCTGTATTTTTCTGTAATTGGCCGCCCTCGCGCTACAAGACGTCTTACGGTTGGTTGCCGCTGCGCAGCTAAAGCGCGCTCACGCTTATGCCGATTGTCGCGCGATCGGCTACGCCACGTGACATCCTGTGCCGCGCTCAATTTTGAAGCTAGTTGCGTATTTAATGTTCGGTACGTCTCGAACACTTCTTCTGATCGACCTGAAATATTACACAAAAATAGTGCTAGATATGACAAATAAAGCGCGCGTGTTTCCTTCGGAAAATAAAAACCAGATTTTTTATGATATGAAAACTAAATCGACTAAAATCGATTCTATATAATATATCCTTACGAAAAAGAACTACTGCCGATTACATATAAATATTACTGGCAATCACACAAGAATACTATTAGTTATTACAGAAAGCATTATTGAATATCACAGATAGTATTATTGGATATCACAGAAAGTATTACAAGGTATCACTGAGAATATTACTGGCAATTACATAGAATGCCAGCAATTATTTCATACTACTGACGGAATATATTATTGCCTAAATATTCCTGCCAATATAGGCGCAATAATATGATTAAAAGCTTCGTTAATATTTCAGCAGTTGCAAAATAGCAAGCCAATAATTTAGCAATGATTTCCAGTAAATATCTTTTAAAATTGAAAATCATTATCAAAATATTGTTTGCTTTATCTGTAACCACTGAAATTATTCAAAAAACTTCTTTTATATAAAACTTCTTTTATATAAAACAGATTGAATTGTAAATACACAGGTTTGTAATAACAATTACAAATACATAAAATAATAAAAATTATAAATATGTGAATTTTTTTGTAAGAAGAATTGTGTCATAAATATAAGTTTGTAATAAGAATTGTGAGTGTTATATAAATAAAAAGTGTTTTTAACATTTCTCTGTTAAAATTTTGCTTCTTAAAGAGAACCGAACCGTGACTGTAAAGTGTTATATGTAATTCACTTCAATGTTTAAACATTTTGACAAACATTAAAAAAATTATCCGTAAAGCATTAAACATGTTTTCATAAACATTAAAAACTCCATAAGAAATCTTGTTATAAAAGAAATATTTTCAAAAAATTTTTAACATAAAATTATATTTGCAGGATAAAATATTATTTCTAAATGTTAAACATACATATACAAAAGCACTAATTTATTAACATTTTTGCAAGAGCATTTTGTTGCATTCTTCAAATACAAAATATTTAAAAATTTTCCAAAGAGAAAAAAAATGTTTTAAAAGTTACTATATTATTAACAATGATATCTCCACGCGCATAATATATATTATTTTTATTTGTGCAATATATATATGAGCAATATCTAGTAAGACCTGTGATCCGCTCAGTGGTTATACACACACAGTAGTTTTTCCAGTGATATCTAAGGAGCGAATAATGTTCGCTTGTATTCCGCTGCTAAAAGTTTTTTTACAGAGACAATAATAATCGCCTCAATAATTACAGAGCCGCCATATCAATCACACAGCCGCGTGGAATAATCACACAGCAGTAGTTCTTTTTTTGTAAGAATATATACACATATATGATATATAATAAAAATATTATTTTATTCTATTCACTGAAAAAATTTCTTAAAAGGATCCTGGAGCGTCTATAGATTAGATTAGATTAGATATATCTTTATTAATCTCCTCAGGGTTACAATTATCCTTACAAACAATTCTTGACACTAACTTAAAACTACCTTACAAACTATCTTAATACTACCTTACATACTATCTTAAAACTATTTTACAAACAATCGTACAACTAACTTAAACCTATATACATACACTCGTCTTATTTCTATCCTTGGACCTTCTTTTCTGGGCAGCCATTTCTCATCTCCTCAGCCAAAATTCTCACACTCCGTCTATTCACACTTACACAATTTACTCATTCTTTCCATATATCCATATTCATACTCTTCTCTTTACTCAACATTTTTCCCTTCCTATCACACTCATTCCTCTTCCTCCTCTCTGCCCCACCTCCGTTTCTCTACCCTTATATTCATCCAGCTTTCTCATCCACCATTCTCCCCCTCCCTTCTCTCCCAATTCCAACCCTATCATGTCTTCTTAGTTCCTCTACAAATCCCACAATCCTCCCAAACATGCCTCCAGCCTTCCTCCACCAAACCACATATTCTACACATTCTCTCCCGCTTCCTTTCCCAGTATTTTCCCTCCTTCATCTCATTCCCCAACCTGAACCTAGCCACCCTCTGGCATCTGCTTTCCCCCCCATCTTTTCTTTAAATATTCTGGCACCCCTTCCTTCTTGATCCTTCCATACCACTTATTAAACCTGGAATCCGTTATTCTCTTCCACTTCTCCTTCTTTTGCATCTTCTTCTTCCTCTCTATCAATAACTGAGCTTTTCACTCACCTGTTTCCCTCCTTTCTCTCAACTCCGTTATCTTTACCCCTCTATTTTCATAATACTGTTACGCTCGCGGTGCCGAAACGGCTCTGACGCCGGTCCTCGCGATATGCGCACACGTCCGCGGAGAATAAGAGAACGCGGCTTGCGATTCAGCTCTTTATTACAATAAGGGTTACAAGGGGAAATTACAAGATAACAGACAAATCGTCCGGAACGCGACGTGACAGTACTCGCAAACCCGAAACTTCTACCACAACAACGGTCGCCCGGCAACAGACAGTCGCGCCGAGCGCGCGCCGTTCACGCGGCATTCGCGGCACACACGCGGTGTTCGCCGCGTAACAATACTTTCTTATCTTTTTTTCCACTCTGATAATCCCTCTCCACTCCTTTCTCTATTCCTGATCTCCTTTCAACATAGTCTCGCCATCTCACTACCCTCCCCTTTCCCCTCAATCTTTCTTCAAATCTCCAAGCCCTTTGCCCCGTCCTACCCCTCAATTGATCCTTATGTGCTTCTTCTCTCATCATATAACCCGGAGTTCTCCACTCCCAATAACACTTTATCTATCCTGTATTCTCTCTATGCTATCCAATCCCCTCCATCCCTAGATCTCTACCCCATATCCTACCACCGACCATACCAACGCATCAAATAGCCACAACCTTTTACTCCAGTCTCCACAAAATCTCCTTTTCTCAATCTCTCATACCTGTCCCATAATTGCCGCCTCTTTTCTCACCTTTCTTTTACCTGCGCCTTCCTCTCCGTTCTTCTGAAAAACATAGGTATTTAAATTCCTTCACTTCCTCAAATCTCTCTCCTTTCCACCACCATTTTATCTTTTTCCCTCTCCCTCCCCCTTTTCTAAATCTCATCACCTTTGATTTTCCTACATTTAATTCTAAACCTTTCTCCGTCAAATATTCTTTAGATCTCTCATCATCCCTCTCATCTCCTCTTCCTCTTTCGCTAGTAACACTACGCCATTGCATATATATATGCCTCTTGCCTCTTACTTTTACCTCCTTCCATCCAAATATTCCTTCCTAAATATTCTTCCATATCTGCTGTCAACAAATTGAACAGGTACATGCTCAGTGGACACACTTGTCTTACCTTCCTACCCGTCCAAAATTCATTCCCCACCTCTCTCCCGCTCTCACCCTATTCCTTGTTTCTCTATACAAATCCCCGCAGTTTCTTACCAATTCCTCCCTTACTTCTTTTTCTCTCATCGCTCTTAACAACGTCTCTCTATTAACAAAAGCTACTTAAATCCATAAACAATGCTATTAGTTTTCCCCCTTCTTACTTAAATTTCTGTTTTCCAAATAATTCATCACGTAAATATTATCCGTAGTCACCCTTTCTCTTCTAAACCCCGCTTGGTTCTCCGGCATTAATTTCTTTCCCTCCACCTCTTCCTTTAATCTTTTTGCTAAAACCTCCGCATATATCTTATACAATATCCCGGCTAACGCCACTCTCCTATAATCCTCTACCTTATTGTCCTCCCCTTTTTTCAGCATCGACACTACTATCTTCTCGTTCCATTCATCAATCCACCCCTTTTTTTTCCATATCCTTCTACATATGTTCCACACTCAATCCTGCATATTCCTCCAAATGTCCACACTTCCGCCGGAATTCCATCTCCTCCTGCCGCCTTCTTCTCTTTTATTTTTCCAATTGCTCTAACAATTTCCTTCCTTCTTATATTCTCTTCCTCTTCTCCTCTTATTCCTCTTTCCCCTTTCACTATCTTCCAGTCCACTCTCTTTAGCTGTTGAAATAATTCTCTTATTCCTTTATCTATATCTCGCTACTCCTTCCCTTCTTTTTTCTTCTTTCCCTGTTCACCACTTCCCATACTTGCCTCATCGTTTTCGCTTTCTTAAGTTTCTCTACCTCTTCCCAAGATTCCCAATTCTTTTCCTCTCTTTTTCTATCACACAAAATCCTATACTCTCTTTTTCTTTCTTTATAATTCTCTCTTTATAATCCCTTCCTTTTCCATCTTCTTAATCCTCTTCTTACCTTCTTTTTCTCCTCCTTGCATTCTTTATCCCACTAGCCTCTTTTCCCATTCCCTATTCTCCTTACTTCTTTTTCCTCTAACACACACTCTTTATTCTCTTTTTCATATTCTTCCACTCCTTCTCTACCTCTCTTTCTTCATCCCTTCTTTCCTTCTGAATTTCCTCTATCCATTTCCTCTTTCTTTTCTCCGACCATATTATCCTTTTCAGTTCACCTTCCTTTCCATCTTCTTTCCTCTTCCTTTTCTCTATCCTTTCTCTTCCTTTGATTCACTCTATCCCACTGAGATAGGGTAGATCAAATCACCATTGGGTGGTGATCCGAATCCACCCTATCCCTTATATCCATCCTCTCCACATATTCCTTCATTCCTGCTTCCTCCAATACACAATCAATCACCGATTCCCCTCGCTCACCCGTATAAGTCTATTTTCCTTTCTCGTCCTTTTTTATATCTCCGTTTCAAATTATCCAACCTAACTCCTCAATCCTCTCCAACAATAATCTTCCTTCTGCAGTCACTTTTTTAATCCTTTGACTTTCTTTCCTCTTCTTCTCCTTCTACTTCACTTCTCTTCCCATTTCTTCTATTCTTGCATTAAAATCCTCTCACTATTGTCTTTATCCTTTCCCTTTTCCTCTCCATACATTCTTTATCTCCTCCAATTTTCTTTCTATCCCCCTCATTTAGATACACATCCACAATCCTCCACCAATCTCCACCTATCCTCACCCTCCTCACCATAATCCCATCCCTTTCTGTTCATCCCTTCTCTTCTCTTGAATCTAATTCCTCCTTTATCTTCATCATCATCCCACCTATTGCTCTACCCTTCCTATATTGTCTTCCCACCTATTGCACCTCTCACTAAAATTCTTAACCTTTCTACAATTCCCGCACATCTCTTTCTATCCATCTAAGTTTCCATTAAGATCACTACGTCCTACTCCTTCAGCCCAAACCAAAAACTTTTATCCTTACTTCTAAGCCCTGTCACGTTCCAAAACGCCATCTTCACATCTTTCTTCTCTCTCTTCTTTTTCCTCACCTTTATCCTTCTTTTTTCCCCCTATCCGTATCTTCTTTTCTCCCCACTACACAATCTTCCCCCCGACCTTTTCCCTCTTCCTTCTGTTCTTCTCTTCTCATTATTTTCACCAAAACCAAATTCTTCTTCTTCCATCTCCACCACTCTCCCTCTATCTTTATTCTATCATTTTTCACCCACACATTCTTTCCTTTCTTTCTCTCTCTTGCTGCTATTACCCCTAATCTTCTCTTAATCTTTCTCTTCTTTCTCGATAAATACTCCTCAATCCATATTTTCCTCCCCTTCAACTTCCTCTTTTTATCCCATATTTGTTTTTTGTCCTCCTCCCTCTCTAATCTTACCCACACCATTTTTTCTTGTTTTTGCGCAAGAGTTTAATGGATCACAACAAGATACCACAGCACATTCTTTATTTGTTCTCACAAAATTAGAGTCATGTTACATACTAATATATATACTATTTACAGGTGAAGAATCAAAAAAGCGTCTATTGCGAAAGAACAGGCTAATTTCACGTCCACAATTGCCTTCAAAAGGCAATGGAAAAGACAGAAAACTTGAATTAACGGTTCAGCAGGTGACTAAGTCAAAATTGTAGGAATTAATTGTACTCGCCATATGTTCAAACGATATATATCGATATGCGAAAGCGATATCTTAATTAATCGAGAAGCGAACAGACGGCGCTGATAGCGACCGGTCGAAAAGGGGAACGACAAGCGTGCGAAAACGGAGCAACAGTGGTTCGTCACGTTTTGTAAAGATCGGATGTGTATGTGTAAGGAAGACTGTATTGTACGGTGCGCAGTTGTATGATTTGTTCTTTTGTGAGTCGAGAAAGTCAATATAAACTCCATCCTGTTAATCATTTAGTTTATTTTTCCTACTATATCCTACAAAATTAACTCGCGACGAGCGGCACTGTGTCTGCTTAGAGGACCCTTGCGAACTGCGATTTTGAGCGGAATTTTCCGGCTTTTATATTCTCACTCTTCTTGAAAGTTCTATCTTTTAAATTTTAACTGCTGCGATGAATTGCAGGTTTTACGGGAACTTCCGAGAAAACCAGTGAGATTTCTGTGAATCGCAGATTATTCCGTGTTAAAACGCGGATGTGGTTTTGCATAATTGGCTACCCCGCGTGCGGGGCGCCTTGCAGTTGGTTGCTTTGTTCTGCGCACATGTAGTGTGTTTGTCGCAAAATCATTGGTGCGCAAACGTATGTGCCGCTTTCTATCTTGCGCCGCGCTAAGATTCGATCGGTATCGCATTGCGCTCCTTCTTATCGATGCTCTCAACACTCTTCTATCCTTCCTACCTCTACTTATTTTCTTCATTTCCCTTATTTTTCTCTCTGCTCCTATCTCTTTAAATAGTTTTTCAACTCCCCACTTCCAGTCTCTTTTTTTCTTTGTACTCTTTTTATTACTAAATTCTTCCTTCTCCTCTTCTCTCTCTCCTTCTCCATACTTTTCTCTATCATTCTCAATCTTTCCTCCAAATTCCTCTTTCCCTTTCCCTCTTTTTTCTCCTCTTTTTTCTTTTTTTCTCCCACCTCTTTTTCTTCTATTTTTTTCTCCAGCTCTTTCATTTTTGTCTGATCATTCAAGTCTATCAGTTACCGAGGAGTTGACTTGATGCCGAGTTCGTGACTAGCAGCATTTATCTTAGACACATGAGCGATTGAAAATAACCCAATTTTTCTTGTCTTTTTCTTAAATCATACTGAAGAAGATCTAAACCAGGTCAAGAAGTTTTTCAACCCGAACATCAGGTTTCATCTCGTATTGGCCGTTTCCCTGTACTGTCATTTTTCACGAGAAGCAACATACATTTTTCTTTCATTCTTTCTTTTATTATTTCCCCTTCCATCCTTAATATCTGTTGTGACTGGGAAACAGATAAATGATTAGGAAATAGTTCGGAATAATAACATGACAAAAGATAGGATTTAAATGGTAAAGGTGGCGCAATCACGCAACGTGATTGCAAATTAATTAAGATAAGCATTCCGAGAACGGTCATTGTGTCAAGCCGAACACAAGCGGTCCGCTTGGTCAGCTAAGTTGACAACAAAGCCGTTTTCGGAAACAGATGTCAAAATTGAGGGGGGCGTTGCCTTACGGAGCCCGTGCCACGGGCTCCTGATTAGTCAGGAGACCTGACCGATATCTGACATGAATTTGTATATAAGAATCGATACAGCAAAACTCGAGAGAAGTCTCCGAGTCGTCGTCTGAGTAATAATAACTAGCTAGTAAAGATTTGTAAAAGTGGATGGAATAAACCAACTAAAAAACCAAGGAGATTACACTCTTTCTCCCGTACCTACTCAGAAATCCTAAAAGAACTCAAGTATCGTCGCGGCAGTACAACAATTGGTGGCAGCGGTAGGATAGATCAAACTTTCGGGGAAAAACCGGATTTTGAGCAAACGGAAAGCAAAGAAGAGAGAGAGAAAAGATACCGCAACGGGAACAACGGAGAAGGAAACAGCAGAATAAAAGAAACATTCTCGGTAGGGTTTATCTCGCAAAGGTTTATTAAAAAGAAAAAATCAAGGAACTTATCAAAAAGAAAATAAAATTATAAAATTGTGAGGCCGATGTTGGACTCCGGTATCTGAAACAAAAAAACAGAACGCAAGTTAATAAAAGTGTTCGAGAACTTGAAGTTCGAAATAGACAGAGAGGTATATCTCAGTCTCAAGTTGCAGGCGGTAAGCACTGACCTACCGCAACTTAGCAACGGACGACGACACAAAGCAGAGCAGCGAGAATAGCTAGCTCAAGCGGCAAAGTAAAGGCGAAATCACTTGCCAAAAGCAAAATTAGTTATCAGCCTAAAGCAAAGGCACATGCATCGGCGAGAGCGAGCATCGGGGCAGACGAACCAAAAGCCACAAATACGAGAAGCGGCGCAGAGCAGAGAGGAAAGCAGTTCGAGAAAACTACAGATTTCGAGCAAGGCACAGCGGCACGCGACAGCAGCAACCAAGGGGTCGGCGAGATAGCCGCGTCAGCAAAAGTTCAACGGCGTAGCAGCGTCAGCAAAGGTTCAACGGCAGAAGCGATAAACTTAGACAGCGAAAGAATGATACAACTACTGTAAGTCAAATAAATATTTTGTGATAACAAGCGGTACCTATGTCCGGAAATTGACAGTTGCAGGGTACAATTCGAGGGGAGCGTCCCGTTTGCCCACGTTGCGATTGCCCACGTTGCGGTTGCCCACATTGATATTGCCCACGTTGATATTGGCCACGTTGATATTTCCCACAGTCATTATTGCCCACGTTGAGAATGCGCACAGATACTAAAATATTAATAGAAATGAGTCAAAATGTTGCGAGGAAAAGTGCAAAAAGAAGAGTTTAGGTTAAGGTTAGGTTAGGTTTTTAGGGGGAATGCAGGGGGGGGCGCAGTCCTACACGTTTACGACACAAACAAAAAAACAAAACATTGCACTTCGTAGTTAATTGCAACATTGGCAATATCACCAATAGAAATGAGTCAAAATGTTGCGAGGAAAAGTGAAAAAAAAGAGTTTAGATTAAGGTTAGGTTAGGTTTTTAAGGGGGGGTACAGGGAGGGCGCAGGCCCCCCTGCCTACACGTTTACGACACAAACAAAAAACAAAACATTGCACTGCGTAGTTAATTGCTACGTCGGCAATATCACCGTGGGCAATAATAACTGTGAGCAATATCAACGTGGTCAATATCAACGTGGGCAATATCAACGTGGACAATATCAACGTGGACAATCGCAACGTGGGCAATCGCAACGTGGGCAAAAGCAACTCGTGAGCAATCGCAACGTGGGTAATCGCAACGTGGACAATCGCAACGTGAGTAATTGCAACGTGGGCAATTGCAACGTGGGCAATCGAAACGTGGGCAAAAGCAACTCGTGGGCAATCGCAACATGGGCAAAAGCAACTCGTGGGCAATCGCAACGTGGGCAATCGCAATATGGGCAAAAGACTCTCACTCCAATTCGAGGGTTGCGCTGTAAGATTTGCGATCTTGATTTCTTTAAAATAAAACAATTTTATTCACTTTTCACAATGTCGTTTTATTACAATCTTTCACTTAAATCGAGATTTTCACAATAGATCACTTATGTTACGAACACGGCGAGATTGAGGCGTCGATCGGTTATAGTAGTTGACGCGCGCTGACTGCTTGTTTTTCTGACTTACTCTTCGCCTTATTCGAGAGCGGTCACAGAGGAAGAGATTTTGGGCTTGGACTCTGTACGATCATGATATCAGGGAAGGAAATAGACTTTATACAGAGGAAGAGATTATGATATCAAGGGAGGAAATAGATGATGATAAAAATATTGACTAGGAGTTAATCGTACGATTCTGTACAATCGTAGGAAAAGACGAATGATAATAAAGGAAGGAAGTAGATAAGGATAACAAGATGCTTATTGTATTACGTGTATTATAGTCACAGCGCGAACATTGCGAAGTCTTTTACCGGTGCAGGAATCGAGAACCGCGCCAGCGGCGTTATACCCAGAGATGCCAGTTTTGAGACTCTGCAGCATACAGCAGCAAGTGGAGGGGATACGCACACAGGCGAACAGCCGTGTCCGTGTGCGC